>JAHWFO010013848.1:4181056-4222629 GCA_023313115.1 Rhysida immarginata
AATGTAATAAATAATGAACTGTACATTGTATATACAGGAAAATTAAGGTACTGTAATGTATATTATGTGCTAATTTCGTTTGATTTTCATCAGGATGGAATGCAACTGCAACACATCGAAGCAGTATCAGTTTTCTGAAAACGTTGTCATGCTGTTAGGGAAAAAAAAACGTAGTTATGCCGCGACGATAGTTAAGCCGTACAGGCATTTTTTACAACTTTTTTATTAGATAAGCTGCGGCGTTATTAACGTAAATTACGGTAATTATAAAAGAACTTATAACAGCTTTACTGGTATCTTCGCATCCTGATCACTTTGCTTTAAAATAGTTAGTGACTGGATCAACTGGCAGAGAAACTCCGAAGAAAGCTAAAAAATCATTGGTTGTTATTTGAGCTTTTAATGCTCAGACTTTTCCTTTTAATATGCATGGAATGCAGAGATTGCCTGTTGATTATATCATACCCCAACAGATAGAGCTTGTTACTTAAATTTTTTTTCGTCCTTCATGGATTTGGCTTGTGTTAATAATGATGATGATGATAATAATAATAATTAATAATAATAATAATAATTTAATAATAATGTAACAGCACCGACTGGGAAAACCCAGACCAGATAAACCGGAAGAGGTACCCCCCAATGCTGTCCCCCTACAGGCTGACCACCCAAAATGGGGTTAATGGGACAATTAAATACATAAAACACACAAATAAAATTAACAAAAGAAAAATATAAGGAAAAAAAAAATGTAAATACGGCAACAAGTGGACCCAAGTCAAGAACATCACACCCATACACACATGCACATATACATATGTACACACATACATTGAAAAAAAACCAAACTGTTATAGAACATCTAAAAATAGAAAAAGTTAGAACTTGGGACCTAAAACTATCAATAAAAATGTCCACATCAGGATCGCTATATTGACTAAAAAAGTTTATCAATTTAAACGCTGGATTTTGCTTGGTGATTTGGTGTGCCATTTTTCTGTTGTAAACAGTGTTTTTCGGTGTCTATTACATTTAGGAACATATAAGTGAATAGACTCGAGTATACTGGGCACAAAAACCTTCCCCTCAAAATCTTTTTAAACAAATTCTCCAAACTAATAGACAACACATGAGACAAGTTAAAACACTCATCAGAAATAGTATTGGTAAAACGACTAAGATTGCTTTTGGTTAAAAGAAATTTTGGTTACTATGATTAGTGTTAGTACAGTAATTGAGACCAGCTCAGACGTCACCCAGGTTATCAAGATTTACACTTGTGTGTTAGGCAGAGGCTCACGTTTGAAAAGTATATCACAATCTTCCAAGCAAAGCAGCACAACTTCTGTTGGCTCATTAAGCCAATGCATGAAATGGACCAACGATATAAACTATTTATCATGCATACTTATTACACAGTAACTGAATTGGAAATCAACACTACAGCTTATAGACAATACTTACACATACACTAAATTCAAAGAGACATAACATAACAGTTACTGAACAGCATAATTGTTAACAATTATTTAATATACATACCCACACTATCAAAAATGAAACAAGAGGTTGCACGACAGTTACAAGAACATGAATCATTTATACAAACAGACATCCGGCATAGGCTCTATAGTAATTTTCTTTTAAATAGGAGACTCAAGGTCATGCGATCTGACACATATCCATAGAAACATTCATCTTTTTAAAGGCTAGAGAAGGCTACCGAATAGTTGAATTTAACCACCATTAACCTATTTTCTAATATCAAGAGAGGACATACTATAATATTAAAATAAAAAATATTTTAAACGAAGAGTGGAAAAAAAATATCTTGAACAAAGAAATCTGTAGTCACAACTGAGGAGTACTACCCAGCGTGCGAGGCTAGGAGGAGAACGTGTGACCTTGAGCTACCTATTTAAGAGAAAATCACTATAGCACTAACAGGAGCATCACTGCTGAACTTGGAAGAAAACAATCAACTATGTACTTCGTCACGATATACATCCAGAACTCAACATAGATATTAAACTCATTCCAACATTCAAAGACACTCTCCTTTACAAAGATTTCTTGCAGTTTACACAAGCACAAATCCCACACAAAGGCCAAGAATATCTAAAATAAACACAAACAGGAAAATAGGAAAAATTTTATTTTACATGAGACATACATTGTACATTGAAGAAAATCTATGTTTAGAACACATACATCTTCTTATTTACACTGGGGCTCTCGCAGTTATATCCTTACTGGGAAAGAAACCAATCCATAAACACACACAAAAATTACACAGCCTGTCATTGAATCTGATATTGATGGAATTCGCAAACAGTAAAGTAGACTTACACGATACACTAAGAACAATACTTCATCAAAGCAAAACAATGCTTCAGGCAGTCATTTAAGAAAATTAAAACACACACAGCAGACACGAACAGCACAATCAACACACACAGCAGACATGTGTACAGAATATATGGACACATTAAAACAAAGTTAGCTGCAACAGCACAATGCCTAAACAGATACAAAACATGCATTCAGAGTAAACAACAAACAAGTTATTCACTAACATTGAAATGACATTCTATAAGCATCTAAATACAGACTGTGCACACACACAAAACAATGCTTGCCAATGCATTCCAACATTATTGGTCACCTCTTTGGCCAGTCTCAGTTGAACATAATAGGGAAGCAAGACAGAGAAGAGAAGCAATCAGCATCCATACAACCAAACATCCCTTACACCAATATAACAGAAGAACTTGCACAAAGTCATCAAAAATACTCACAATTGGAAGAATCCAGGTGAAGATAGGGAAGAAAGAAGAGACATGGTGGAAATTTGCCAACAAACTTGTACTCAGTGTTGGGAATGTCCACAGCATTTGTCTAGGACCATCTGCAGTAACAGAAGATTTGTGTACGATAGGTATCATGCAAAAACCCATTCTTACAACCATTCTATTAGCATTGTGGTGATGAAGTTTGGTTACGTAAAACAAGTATATCTTGTTCTGTTGGAATTGCCTGCTATTTCAAAATTTAAAATATATGGTTCATTTTCCTTTGCGGAAGAAACTATGACAGGATGCAGATATCAGGACATGTTTGAAAATTGTAGTCAGCTACAAGTCAGCAAAGCAAACTTCATCTCTCAACAAGATGGTGTCCCACTATATTTACATGACTTCTTGAACACCATCCTGCATTTATTATCCTATAATTACTTTCTCATTGTGATCATACAGCTGGCATCAATAAGTTCACCTTTATTAAAAGTCAATGCACCAAGAGAGATGGAAAAAATTATACACAAAATATTATGGAATAATCTCTTTACACAATCCTAATGCAAAACTTTGAAGTTGATGATAAAGAAACTGAGTGTGTAACTTTAACATTGATGAGTATTATTAAGATAAAATAATAAAATGCAGTAGAGAAACAAGAAATACTAAAAGAATATTAATTTACATATTCAAATTGGTAAAAAGCAGCAATGATTTTTAAGACATTACCTGTATATCTATTTGAAACTGAAACAAGTCAATCCTCTGCCAGTTGCTACCATCAAGAGCCAAAACATTCCACGCCTGTAATGATAAAAATTTATTTATTATATTTTCCAGTAATAATTAAATGAGAAGATTCCTCTTGAAATCAAAATGGATCAATATAACTTAAGATGAACAAATGAACTTCTAGATTCTTCAATCATATAAACATAAAATCGCATTATTCAATTGCATAATGTTTATTGTATATTACCGTATTTATTTGTATATAATTGACCCCTACTTTCAGAGCCAAAAAACAAATAAAAATTTTATATAATAATATACAAATTTGGAAATTCAATAATGATCACAATGATACAGATTAGCACAGCATACCATATATTTTAATAAGAAAAGGTGCATAAATAAGACTCCCTTAGCAATTCCTCAATATAGTCCCCAGCATTGTCCACGATCTTTTTCCACTGTCATGGTAGCTTCATAATTCCATCAGCAGTCTCATATCTGTTGATGTCACGGATGGATTGGATAATAATATGACTAAGACCAGTTTCACAATCAATCTGACAAGCAGTCCACTGAAGATCAGAAGCTGTCACCAGATTGTCCAATTGTAGCGAGTGTGGAATAACCCCAGTGGCAGAAAGAACAACAGGAACAATGTGTACTTTGTTAACTCCCCAAAGGAGTTTTATTTCGTGTGCAAGATCCGTATATTCAGTGATTTCGTCAGTGTGTTGGGGATGGAGATATCAAATATGTCACTTTGTTATCAAATATGAGATATCAAATATATTCACACACATGTTCCAGCAGTGTTCCAATTTACCATGCAGTCCTGGAAAACTTTTTTTGGAATATCCTTCAATGCCAGTGATGAATTTTTCTTAATATCATCAATGGAGTCAAAACTGTGTCCTTTCAGCACTGATTTTAGTTTTGGAAATGAGAAAAAGTTGCAGGGAGCTAGGTCTGGGGAGTAGGGAGGCTGGGGGAGGACAGTCATCTGAGTGGTTTAACAAGGTTGAGTGGGCAGGCACATTGCCATGACGAAGGAACCATGAGTTATCTTGCCACAACAGTGGTCTCTTTTTGCTAATTTTCCCCACGTTTTCCCCAGTTTCACGAAAAATTTCTGGTTGCATTGTTGCTCTCATAAATCATCATTGCAAAAATCACACGAATACTGAAACACGTTGCACTCAAATGGCAATAACTTGGAAACTAACCAACATGTATAAACTTGAAAATAGTCCATTAGGCGGAAGGATATGACAATTCCAGTGCTGCCAACCACTCGTCGCTACGACGATCCTTTGCTGCTTAATTAAAAAAGTTCGGTTATTTTTTTGAACAGACCTCGTACATAATAAATGATACTTATTTTCTATGTAAGTGAATGTTTGAAGCACAAATAAATTACAAATGATATAAAATTCTTTATTTTCAGGTAAATAAATGAAAATATTCAATTATTTTATTTCTTTCAATAATTGCACAGGTTTGGTCTCTTTCAGTATGAATTGTTAACCCTGAAAAGGGCATTTTTGTTTTTTTTTACAAACTGCTAATGAATATTATTCAGCATTTGTTTGGACCATAAACAGGGAGTTTCAAAAGAATGACCCAATTATAAAAACAGGGTTCTCACCAGGCCCTTTTTTGGACGGGCACACCGCCCAGCTGAATACTTGAAAAAATGCACACCACTGCATTTTAATTTATTTGTTTTTAATTTTTGCCCGCCCAGCTAATTTATCTTTTCACCCACTCAATAAAATTTTCTGGGGAGAACACTTTAAAACCTTAGATTTCCACAATCCTGAACCCCAAATGAATGACTTTTATCACGCGAATCCCAGTTTCAATATATGAAATGTATATTATGCGAACGGCCACAGATTCTGCTACTAGAGCCCAAACAAACGACAGCATTAGTTATTGAGAAAATGATGTCTATGCAACAGAAAGGATTTTGTGCACTTGATTTTAGCAAGACTGAGTCTGTGATTACGGTGTAACGTGTGTTTCGACAAATAAGTGTGTGATCCACCATCAGCAACCTAACTATCAGTCATTGGTATCAACAGATTAAAGAAACTGTGTGTTTATATAAAAGGAAGAATCTAGGACAGTCACGCATATCAGAGGAAAATGTGCACTATACTGGAGTCTTTTCAGCGAAACCGCAAACGTCCACTCGTTGTGCTAGCTGACAAGTTATCCCTCATGCGTGTTAAGAAATTTGCTTTTGAAGCTATATAGACTGCAATTGGTGCAAGCTCTTCATGCAGATGACAGAAGGAAACGTACAGATTTTTTTTCAAATTCTCTTACATGAGATGGAGGACGACACCTTTTAACAGAGATTGATTTTCAGTAATGAAGCAACATTTCATTTAAGTGGTAAAGTTTCACGTCACAGTGTTCTTGTATTAGGACCTGAGAATCCACATCAAATTAGAGAGCATGAGCAAGATTCACCCAAAATTAAAGTTTTTTTGCACAGTTTCTGTTCATAAGATTTACGGTCCTTTCTTTTTTGAGGGAAACCCTGTTACAGGAAATTCCTATCTTGAAATTCAGCATGATTGGCTGCTCTCAGAAATGACTAAAAACTCTGAAGATTTCATTTTTCACAATGTTGGAGCACCACCACATACGCATAATGACATTTATCGGTTTTTAAATGAAACATTGGATTGGACGGACAGGAGAATGAGATTTGACAGTACACTTTTGGCCCTCAAAATCTTCAGATACCACACAATGTGAATTTTTTATGGGGATAAGTACAAGAGTGTGTTCTGCTATTACATGCAGATTTGAATGAGCTCAAACAGAATCACGGACGCAGTAAAATTCTATGATAGAAGACTCTCAGACGAGTTTTGAGGAATACCAGCTATCGCATGTCTACACAGCAGGTAGAATATTTATAATCATGACGAGCGAAACTTAAGGACTTGCAAAGCCTGTAATTTGCTTTGTAACTGTAATCCATTTGCATTATTAAATATAGTTATTTGAAATTTGGATAATCTTTTTGAAACTGCTTGTATATATGGCAATCCTAGTTCTATTGCTCTATTGCTTCATTATCTCCTCGTCACCTGTATTATTTTCCTTAAAATCATCTTCATGGTATGCTTTGCAGCATCATAACAGTAAGTAGAGGACAACCCATTGTGCTGCAATACCTTTTGGTGCATCTGGGGCTAATTTTCAACAAGATAATGCCTGTCCAAACATGGCATGCTTCTCCAAGGACTGTCTCTGTGCTTGGGACACCCTGCCTTAGTCAGCCAGATCTCTCTCCTATTGAGAACATAAGGCATCACCTATGACCGATCCAGAATGACAATGAATAACTGAGCAATTGGAGGTCATTGGCAAGATATCTCTCAGGACACCATCTTACAACTTTATGAATCCTACATCACTTCAGACGTGTATACAAGCCTGAGGTAGAATCATGCCATACTAAATGCTCATTTAATGCACCCTAGTTGTCCAATAAATCATCCATTTGTTCTGAAAATCTAATCATTTTTTGTTTCATACATGTACCAACTTTCCTGTCAATTGCAGCTCTTTCTTGATACACTGATGTTTTTTGTCCAAATATGTATTATGGTAATTTATACAGCATAATCAAAGACAGAATCTACATCATATACGGCAATTAATCAACAATATCATTTACCATCGTGGGGACGTCTCCATTTAACACTCTAGTATAGAAATAAAGGGTCATAAAGCAACGCATTTAAAAGATTCAGGCGTTTATTAACAGCTGAAGATGATTTTCATTAACCTGATGGCTCTGATAACCGTACCTTCGCCTCCCATCCCTGATTTTTTTTTTTCTTTTGTTAGGTATGTGCTATACATTTTTAAAAAATCATGCGTTATTCTATTTCAAAATTTTTAATAAAATTCAATCTGTTTGTGCTTTTAATAGAAGGAACATGGTAACTTGAACATGGTAACTTGAACATGATATTTTTGACTTCTGACTTCTTCCCAGTTGGATTTTCAGGCCATATTTCAAGAATTAAAAAGAAAACATTTTTCTTATGAAAGAAAGCTTGTTCATGACTTTTCAGAATTACCGTAATTTTCGGGAGTAACGCCGCAGCGGCTGACACGCCGCACACGCAAAAATTTAACATAAATGTTAAATCTCCGGCGTTAGCGCCGCGGCGGCCGATACGCCGCACCCCCCCCCCTCCCATCACACACGGTCCGTTTTGTATAACCGCGTTTTATGAGAAATTCAATAAAGAAACCAAAATTCAATATTTTTAAGATATATTTTATTACTCGAAACCTTCAAAATCAGAAGTTTCCGAATCAGAATGAAATAAAGATAAAAATTCTTCCTGCAGAGGTGGGTCACTTTCTTTCTCGTCTTCCTCTACTACCACAGATGCGGGAATCTCTTCGTAAGGCAGGCCAGCCGCCTTGAATCCTGCAACGATGCAGTCTGGTCTGACATCTGCCCAGGCTTTTATAATCCATGAGCACACTGTGCTACATGATGCTCGTTTCATGTGGCCAGCCTTTGTGTACTCATGGATGCCCTGGCTCATCCATTTCTCCCAGGCAATGCGTACACCTAGCTTGAAACACCTGTTAACTGAAATATCGAGTGGTTGTAACTTTTTCGTTAACCCACCAGGTATAATCCCAAGCTTGCTGCTTGGGAAAGTAACGGAATGTGGTACTTACAAACTCGCTGAAGGATTCGAAAGTCGTTCGGACGATAAACGGTGGAAGGTCAAAAGTCGTTGGAGAGAGAAATACTGGGAGATTATGCTCGTCGAAGTTGAAACCAAATACTGATTGCCATGAAACCAAAAGCGACCCCTTATATATCGCAACAGGTGTCATGCTAGCGGGTGTCGATTATTCTGATTGGTTGACCGCTAGCGGGCGTCGATTATTCTGATTGGTTGACCTCTAGCGGGCGTCGATTATTCTGATTGGTTGCCTTCTATTCTATTGGTTCAAACATCGATGTTTCCAAAACCATTCGATGAAAAACATCGATGACAATATCGATACTATAAATTCATCGATGTTTCGATGTTTAACATTCCTGCTGAAACTATTGATACTATCATGCTAAATTTATACACACACAGTTAATGAAAGATACATATAGAAATATACCTAACTGATAATAAACTGATAAAAAATACGCGTTCAAAAGGCACAGATGTTGCACTAACGCATACTAACGATGTCGCTCACAACTATCTGGTCATAAAGCACTCGATAATAAAAGTGCTTTATTATCGAGTGTATTATCGAGTGCTTTATTATCTGGGGATAGAAAGACTATGATAAAGCTATGGAATTACGATTTACGAACGTTATCGGAGTGAATTTTTAATTCAACGATATGAAGTAGGCCTAAAATCATGTGTAGAAATTTTTTTTTTTTTTTTTTGTAAAATCTCTGGGAGTAGCGCCGCGGTGGCTGATACGCCGCACACGCCGAATTTTTAACTTTTAATAACAGAAAAGCCGCGGCGTTACTCCCGAAAATTACGGTACTTCTTTTAAAGGTTCAGATTGACTGATTGATTGATTGATTGATTGATTCATTCATTCATTCATTTGTGTGTTTCAAACTGAATTTATTCTATTAAAGAGGACATTTATATCAGGAAATGACCTGCACTCAAGACTGTACAGAAATCCTAGTGACTAACTGATCCCATATCACAGGAGGCCTTCCTATAGACACAAATTATGAACAAGGTATTTGTGGAAAGGGAAGTTTGCATTTTCACATTAACCAAAATCGGTAAGACCCTTCAAATAAATAATGGAGGACTTTGCTTCAGTGAACAGAGAAAGGTCAGAATGGAAAATCAAGTCTATATAGGAGGATCTGTACATAACAATGGCATTTATCATATTAGATGAGGCATTAATCCATAAATAATGTTCAACGTCGTATGCTTCTAAGTGCTCAATAAACATCAAATCCCATGACTTTTTTTTAACCTCAGCCATAAACATCATGGGCTGGCGTTTTTATAATAAAAATGTTGCATCAGTATAAAGTAAACCTCTAAAATTCATAGAAAAAGCATGCATTTCCAGATAAAAGTAGCAAGGTATGTAAAAGAATTGCTGTATTATTTAAACATTTAAAATTTCCAAAAATTTAAACATGCATGAATCCTCATTTAAACAGCTCTGCTGTCTTCATCATTGTGCTACATTGGACTTTCTATATACAGGGTGTTTATTAAACATATGGCAAAAATTCAAGGGGCGATTCTTTGGGTTATTTTAAGATCTTTTGTCCATTGATGATTTTCGGAATGCTGCCTTGTTTCGAAGATACAAAGGCGATAAAGGTTTTTCGACAAAAACAATACCCATATCTTTTAACAAGATTTTGATTATTAAAAATGGCTGATTTTTCTACTCACACGAGGTTAATGCAGATATTGAAAACACTATCAGTTTACCCATGGATTTCATACGTATTTATTGAAAAGAAGTCCTTTGTATTGTCTTTATTAATAAAATAAATTGGTGTATGTGTATTTTAGTATACCAAGGCAAATACTAATTCAGGATTTGTTAATATTTACAGAAAATAAAGATAAAACCGAAAATGTTAACACACTAGCAGCACATACTTTCAGTATAATTTCTTCTGCAAATTCAGAGTTATCTGGCGCTTAAAAGTTGGTTATCCGGACCGCTACATTGTAAGCTGACATCTTAAGCCTGCTACAATACACTCACTCACCAAAAGTCATGGCACACCTGCCTAATAACATGTTGGGCCCCCTCTGGCCCGGATAACGGCAGCGACCCATCGTGAAGAAAGTCTTACCAGTCCCCAGAACACATCCACAGGCATTGTAAGCCATGCCACCTCCACTGCACTCCATAAAGCTTCTGCATTTTCCAGTTGTGTTGGTGAAGACCTGACAGATCATTCGATGATCTCCCACAAATGTTCAATGGATTGCAGTCTGGTGAACGTGGAGGCCAAGTCATTGTCGTGAAGTCAGTAGCATATTCCTCCAGCCACTGCCGTGTCACAAGGGCTGTGTGTGGAGGTGCATCATCTTGCTGGAAGATGCCATCACCCACGGAGTAAAAACAGTTCATGAAGGGGTGAAGGTGGACCCCAAGCAGATCAACGTAGAAGTAGCACACAGAGTGGTTGTCAGATGTCAAGTGGTTGTCAGAAGTAGCACACAGAGTGATTGTCAGTGGATGTCAGATGCACCAATGGACCCATTGGGAGAAAACACCCCAGACCAGTATGGAGCCTCCACCTACCTGAGTGGTCTCCACCTGACAAGTGGGGTTCATGGCTTTGTGTGGCCTGTGCCAGAAACGGACACAACCATCGACCCGATAAGCGACTCGTCAGACCAGGCTACCCTTCTCCAGTCCTCAGTGGTTCAATGTCGATGGTTGGCCCAGGCTAGGCGTTGCCGACGATGTGCAGCTGTCAAGAGTGGACCGGTCGTGGCCTCCTGTTCCCAAAGCCTGCAGTTGCCAAGGTTCGCCGAGTTGTCGTCACAGACACAGTTGTGGGACATCCCTGGCTGTACCGCATGGTGATTTGGCCTGCTGTCGCCCTTCGGTCAGCAGTTGCAATCCAGGTAACCCAGCTAACACCTCTGGCATCAATGAGGTGTGGGTGGCCCATCCACTGTCCGACATTGGTTATAACCCCTCGTTGGGTGTACTCTTGATAGACCCTTGCAATGGTTGTGTGGGAAAATTGCAGGGTGTTGGCTATATCTGATATCGAGGCATCCATCTGTCTGGCACCAACAATCTTCCCCCATTCAAATGCGGATAGCTGCCATTTCTGCAGCTAGTTTTGCTTACAATGATTGTGTGATATCAAGGAGTCCTGTGCACCTGCATTCCAAGAATGGAAACAGCGGGATCTGTCTCATTACAGACAGGGAACCTGATTGGAGGGGGGTGTCCCATGATTTTTAGTGAGTGAGTGTATAAGACTTGGGCTTAAGATATCAGTGTTCCAGTTAACCAACTTTTTAGCAACGGATAACTCTGAATATGTATAAAAAATTACCTGAAAATATGTGCTGCTAGTGCATTAATATTTTCTTAAGTTTTATCTTTATTTTCCGTAAATATTAACGAATCCTGAAATAGTGTAAGCCTTGATATACTAAAATACACATATACCAATAAATTGAGTCTATGCAATACATATTAATGGAAAACATTACCCAACTAGTTTCGCCTTTATTTCCGACTTTATCAAGGTGAAACAAGTTGGATAATGTTTTGCATTAATATGTATTGTAAACCCTCAATTTATTTCATACGTATTGTTGAATAAGTCTTGTGATTATCATTTTCTTGCTTTGAAAGCTGATTGTGTCTTTGATATTAAAGTTTTGTCAGTGGAGTTCTCTATCATGAATGACTACACATATACAAACGCCGCGATGATTAACATGCATTTCATGTATGAACTTGCAAATTGGAATTCGTTACGTGCTTGGCGGGTGTACAGCGAGTAATTTTTCAATAGTCAAATTTCTGATAGAAATACCTTCCGGAGTATTGAGGACCAAAAGGCTAATGAAAGAAAGAACGGTAGTAAATGTGCTGAACAAGTTTTATTTTTTTTTTTTTTCAACAAAGTCATTTTTAGCAGTTATTGTAGATTAAGAAGCTTTGCATGCAATATTATGCAATAAAAGTTGCCAATGTGAAAAAATGATGATTTTTGATGAAAATTTCAATTTTTGGATTTCTGCATTTCATGAAATGAAATAAATGTTTATTGGGAATTTTTTTAAGGTTTTAATGGTTAAATTTCATTTTTTTTTTTTTTTTAATCTTTAAACTCGTTTTTCTCAGTTTCATTTTTTACCTCACCCATCCACACAAACTGAATTACATAATGTTCTTGGATATGACAGAGCTTTTTTCCCAAATAGAGATAAATAAGTTTTTGAAAAAAAATACTAATATTTCAGAGTATTTGGTTAACGCTAGTGTCAACTTTAGAATGTTGGAGTTTAAAAGATATTGTTCTTATTTAAAAAAAAGCTTTCTGTCTTATCCAAGAACATAGTCTGGAGTGTGATTTGACAAATAACCATTTCCAACTGCATGATTACTTCAGCTAGAATTCTTTCTACTCACAGACAATAATATTTTTGACCTAATCCTTTTTTTTCCCTTTGAAACTAACAGGCTATATTAACATCTTTCTTTTTTAATGTTCTATTCAATTAAAAAAAATTAAAAATACAATAAAACTCTGTTAATATGAAAACTTGCTTAATATGAAATTTTTTGTGTCCAGACTTCAAATGACTATTTTCCTTGTTAAATTTCCCCTAATATTACGAAAAGATTTTAATTGCCAACTTGGTTAATACAAAAAATTGTTTTTCAAAAAAATCATCGCAAAATCAACTTGAAAAACAAATTTTAATGTTTTTTCAATTTTTTTTTCTTCCAATATTTGAAAAAATTGTTATCATTCCCTGCAAGAGCAGCTCCATTTTGAACCTATGACCAATTTGAAAACTAGGGCCATGTTCATCAGCCAGTTGAGGTGATGACATCATCCCTCATTAAAAAGGCATTAAAAACTGCTTTGGAACAGCAGGAAAGCTAGCACTGATGAAAGCTGATTTTCTGGGATTCGAAGAGTGGGAAGTAATGCGAAGCCACACAATATTTTGAGAAAAACTTGCTAACATAACTTTCGAGGATTTCATCAATATTGATGAAGATTTAGTAACCGCAGGAACCTTAACAGATGAGAGTAATAGAGCAATGCAGGGAATGCCAAGATGGCGAAACTGACAAAAGTGATGACAAGGTAAGTGAAGAAGAGGCTGCACTGTCTATAAACCACTTGAACGATCTTTCTAATAAATTAAAGACATTATTTCTGACGGAAGCCAATGTTACCGATGATTTTAATTTATATCTTAAAGTAATCGAGTTCATTAATAAGAAATTAAAGAAACGTCGTAAACAGGCGTCAATTTTGGATTTTCATATGTCAAACTGAAAAGACAAATTAATAGTTCTTTGTATCACCTCTTATTAATATGTATATAGAATAAATTAAATTAATTGCAAAAAAAAAAAAATAATAATAATAATATTGTAGCAATTTTTTCTTTATACTTGATTAATACGAAACCCCAATGGTATATTGTATTATCATTATTATCTCCAAGTCTATTCGCCTTTAAATAGTTCGAAATTTTATAAATTATGGTTCTATTTACACTGTTTATAGTTTTTCCTTATAGAAACAGAACTTATAGGCAAGATGGCAACAGCCATACTTTCAGGAATTGTGAATAAAACCAGACATCTACAATCGATAAGCACATATATTATGAGGTGCCAGGTTCCTTTTTCTTTTGTGCCAGGAAATATGAAACTTCAGTAAAGGCGAATTCAGCTGGCTGCTCCGACATGCTCTGGATCTCTGAAAATTGTTCAAGTGGCTACTCCTGCTCTCGTAGGGCTGCTCCCGCAGCATTTGGCTGGCATTGCTCTGTACACCAGAGAGCAGGCTCTCCTGCTCTACTGAAATTAGTAGAGCAGGCTTGCTCCCTGGTTGACTGCAAAATCAAAATAGCTGCCTCAAAGGCTAAAATGGACAAGTTGGATTTACATTGACAATTATTGGATAGCTCTTCATCTGACAGTTGTTACAAAGAAAAAGATGAAGTTTTGACTTTGTAACATGTAGGATGAGCCAAAACAAATTCTGAAGATTGATGATGTTACCAATATATGCACGGATGAAGATGTGTTTCCACTTGTCTGTGTCTCTGCACTTGTTTGGAGCATTGAAAAAAAAAAATTTTCCATTCGACTGCTCCACTCTTTGCTGATGCTCTCATGCAGTGATCATGTGACTGGAGCAATCTGTGTTTCATGGGATCAGCCAGCCAAGTTCACCGGAAATAAATTTAGAAGGAAAATATTGGAGAAATAACGTAAATAGAGAATCAAAAAGAAAAAAAAATATCACATCATCCAAGTCAGGATTAGAACTGGCAATCTCAGATCAATCACAGACTAACATACTTATTTACTTAGCAATATATAAATCGAGAATTTTATTTTAATTTCATAATTAAGACCAAAAATCTCAAAGTCCATGCAATCAAATAACAAATACCTTGGATACTTGTGCACAGCGACAGAGAGATACGACATCTAAGTATGAAAAAATTCTGTAAAAATGAAAGAAGAAATATTATTCTGGGGACTTATTATAAATTAATAACCAATTTTCTAAATTACACTCTCCTCCAAAAGTTAAGAACAGAACAGAGAAGTGAATATTAATGATGCAAAAAAGACGAACCTCTTGTCCACAAACGTTTGTGGACAAGAGGTTCGTCTTTTTTGCATCATGTCTTTATCCACAGTATATCCCACTTCTCAAGTGAATATTACTTGCAAAGTTTTCAATATCTTTACAACTGATACAATTGATATCATGTGATCATTATCATAATGATCCATCGTGGAATGAACCAACACAGTATAAAATTAATATATGATTAATGCCTAACATCGGATAGGTCCTCCTCTAGCCTGAGTAACTTGGCGTAGTTTATTCATCCCTTCAAAGTGCTGCAGAAAGGAGTAATTGCCACTTTTTTTGAAATGCTATTGACAATTCATAACATTGTCTGGAGAGTTTAGCAAGCTACTACTGCTCTCCTGAGAGCATCGACCATGTGTTCAGGTGGGCATTATCATCCATTAGAATGAACTCTGGGCATACACATCATCAACAGTGATCAAAATTTTATCTTATTATCATAAGGCTATCACAATGACATCTGCAAACATGTGGGTGGTTTCAAGCTCTCTGCAGATCTGCAGACATCTACAGAGGATTGAGTATGTTACAACTAAACAATTTACATATGCAAATTCTCCAGCCATGTGGTTGACAGGGCTATGCGGTCGTGAGGAGTTATAAAGGGGACATCGCTTCATCATTCTTAATCGTTGTACAAACAGTAGCTGCGAGAATGCCACCAAAAATCGATAGATATTGAGAAGGATACATAAATGCACTTTCCGATGCAAAGTGGTCCTATTCCATGATCATAAAACAATGCAAATCCTGGGGTCTCACCATTTAGAAGGCAGGAATCTGTAACATACTAAATAAAAACAGAAAAACCACAATACCAACAATGTTGGACAAACCTGGATCCTCAAGACAACGACCCACTCCAAGCAGAACACCGGATGTTGTAGGCTTTCCATGTCTGCAGAAAATCTCAAAACTCAAAGGGCTGTCGCAAATAAGGTAGGGGTATCACAGTCAACAAAACACAACATAATCCACAAAAATCTCAGACTGGTTAAGCATCCGAAACCTGGTATGGGTGCATCAGGATAAAGCTATGTCCAAGTCAATGGTCACCCGTTTGCAAACACTGGAACAGGAGACGGGCATACATTCAATTCCGTTTGAAGACGTACCCGTGAAATCTCCAGACGCATCCCCCATGGATTATTGTGGCTTTGGACTGCTGAAACGCACCCTCGGAAATAGACGACCCCGTACATTGGACGTCTATGGAAAACCTGTGAAGAGGGGTGGGCGGCAGATCGACCTAAATTCTCTGTGGCAAAATCTTATTGAATGGAAACTGCGATGTAGAGCCATAGTTCGACGCCGTGGGCACTAGATAGAACATCACTGGACATGGCGGCGGGATTTCTCATAGGCTTATGACACTTGCAAATAGTTTAGTTGTAACATACTCAGCCCTCTGTATTGTCTGGTTCCACTGAGGATCTGGACTCGTATGCAAAAAGGACATTGCTCTACTGATCTCTGGTCTGAGTTGACAGGATCTTCACTCCAATGTAATAGGCCATTCCGTGCAGTCTGCAATGGCACACATCTAGCTGGTCACCATGCAACTTACAACACACATGCTTACTGATACCTGCCTTCCTATAGAATAGGTACTGTTGATTGATGGTTACATCTAGAATGTATGCCTATTCAGCAATTGTCAGAGTTACCACACGGAGATGGCTCGAAACAGGTTTCCCGACAAACTATTCTATAACCTTGAGATTGCAGAATGGTGAAAACCAATGGAATGGGGGGAACTGATGTTGCATCATCCAAACGTTTTGTTTCTGGGTTGATGAAGGATATTCCTATCCTCAATTTTCTTGGAAGTGTTCTCAGTTGATGTGATAACTACCAGAAGGAAATGCAGTTTCTTTCCCTAAGCTCATTACATTGGATATTTCTGCATTCCTAATGATTATTTCAGAAACATTTCCTCATTTCATGTTCTGATGCAACACCAAAGACAATATGGTTGAAAAATATAGATTGGTTTTGATATCATCTCGAAATTTGCATTTCATGCTTAACTTTTGGAAGAGAGTGTACTTTACCACAACAATTACCTTAATAATAATTCTTTTGGTAATTTTTTATTGATTATGGCATCTTCATCATTATAACACTTTGATATCTGAAAAGTGAAAATACAAAATTTCAAACAACTGATGTATTTATGTGCATATATAAAAACATTATTGTATTTGTATAAATTATAAGAAGAGATGACAGGCACATATATATATACTTGAGGAGGAAGAGAAACTGGGAAAGCTTTAAAGTTATGCAAGCCAGGCCAAAATTTATCAGGCATTTAAGCTACTTGATATTTATAACAGAACTTGAATCTTCAAAACAAAAATTATTAAATAAACTTCCCTATCTCACTTGTGATTATTTTGATTTGCAAATTCAGAAGTAAGAAACTGATAAATGTTAGTTTCTTTGTTCATTTCTTACTATCCTGCCATACATCCCTTATAAATAAACATTTAAAGCACAGAATCATTAGACAATTGGTATAGAGTACAAGCTTTTGTTTCTTTTCTTTTTATAAACTTCAAGAAATATCAAGTTCAAAAACATGCAGATTAAAAAAAACATTTAATAAACAATGCAATAATGCAACAATTATCCAAATAGGCCTACAGTCTTAAAGAAAATTAAAAGTCAACAAACATCAAAAATAAAAACCTTAAAAAAATTCTCTGTCTTAAACTATGTATTTATGACTGGACAAATATCAAAAAATAAGCAATTACTGTGGAATGGAACAACCAAAACTGAAAATTCAACAGGCATGAATAATTTTCTAAGTGCAAATCCGAGCTTATACTAGCACCATCTTTACAATGTCAAAATTGATGAATTAGCTTTGCTAAATATATCCCCAAATCCTTTTTTTTTTTTTTTTAAACAAAAAAAAATCTTATACGGAAATGGGTACATGAAAAAGTTTTTCAAATAAAGTTAAACCCTGTTAATCTGAAAATCCATACACTCAGAACAATACCAGCTCTTCTCGTACATTTATCCTTGAATAAAATGAAATTCAACGAAACGCATCCTATCCATCTCATTTCAAAAGTACTATATAAAACATATTCAGGTGGTTAGATTCTTGATCAACAACACCAGTGCAAGTTGCGAGGCATATTTCAGAATTGATCTGGATAATCTGAACTTTCGCAGATTTAAAAAGGCTTTGGTTGCAAGAAATGTTTGTGATAAAATTAACTATAAGCAAAAAAATTAGCAGAGCTTTAGTGATTTGCATAATTTGCCGGTGGTTAAAAGTAATGCTAAAACCGGTTTTAAAAAAAATTGCACTATGCATCATACTGGATAACGAAGAAATCAGTACTCACTATAGTTTTAATACTCGCTATCATCACACTCCCTCAAGAAATCAGTACAGAATAGTGTGGTTTGGAAGGTTCGTTTAATATGCCAACTTGCCATAGCGATTATAAACTAATAGTCATGTGACAGTGTGTTTATAATCCAAGATGGTTGAGTTGTTAAGCAACCCAAATTGAGGGTGCAATAAGCGGTCACATGCTGTAAAAAAAAAAAAAAAAAAAAAAAAAAAAAAAAAAAAAAATCCGAGATAGAGAGAGAAAAGAAAAGAAGAAGTTTCACATAGCTCAAAAGAATAAAGTAATCTGAGCTATAAATTCCGCTACTTATACGTAGCTAACAAACAGTAAGGTGCCCATTCGTCCTGGCCTATTGTTTGTCCTCGATTAGATTATGTCCGCAGTAGAAGCTAGCTAAAGTTTACTCAAACCATTCACTCAAATACATGGTGGGGTTGAAAAGGTCACCTCTTCCTAGTTCCCTTTCTGTAGTTATTTTCCCTAAGTGTGTATCAATCGGTAAATATGGAATTCTTGTCAGCTTTGCTAGACCTCCCCATTTGTAGTTCTCTTCTTTTTCCCGGGCGTGTTTTTTTTCCCGTGCCATGAGGCAGCGAAATATCAAAAAAACTTTTTTTTAGTCCATCTAAACTTAAGCCAAACAACATTTGCACCCTGTAAAAGGATTTGGACAAAAGTATGTATGCTTTTTACAGTGACGAAAATATTTTCTGTAAAATCCTCATCCCCAAAAATGCCAAAGAAAATAATGGTCACTTTAATATACAGCAATTATAACATTTATACAAATCATTTATATACACTATATTAAAAAAATAAATTTTTTAGATTAAAAAGCAACTGACGTCAATATATCCCACAACAGAACAAACAAATTTTATTTTTAAAATACATATCTCAAAAACTGATTAATACTTTTGCTCACTTACAAACACAAAATATATTTTTTAATGTCTTATAAATTCATCACAAAAAAAAGTATAGGTTAAATTTTGATGTCTGTTAACTTTTAAAACGTAAAATTTCTATTTGTGAGAAATATAAATGTAACACACCTCGACCAAAATCCTTGCTTTATTGAAAACTTACACGGTCATTTCATTATTAAAAACGATAAAAGCATCTGCCGATTCCCATCATCAAGCTCCATTATTTTTTTGGGATGTTAGCATACGAAAACTGCTCTTGTAAAAGAGTCGATAGCAGCTAGCTGTCCTAAAAATAGTTCGGATGTTTAACTATGCCTCATATTGTTACCTCACGTTTACATCACAGTAAAACAGTCACTTTTCTAATATCTATGCCATGTAATGGAATCTCTTCTGTTATGTGTAATGGAATAACTTTGTATATTTAGAACTCGTGAAAATTTTTAGATATGTCAAGATATTATTAATAAGTTTTTCTTTCAAAGTAAATAAAGTTGTTTGTTGGGGAGGTCTGTCCATAATAAGATACATGTATGTATGAAAAATAGTTTTCCTGCATGGTTTGCTTTGTGAGAATTTACAAAAAGCATTTCCCATGCATATTTAAAAATCAAACAGAAAATGTGCACACACTGTATTAATATTGTATTAAAAGAAATATAAGTCATTAAATGATATTAAAAAAAAGGTGGCTATAATAATTTGAAAGCAGCGTTTTAATTATTATTATTTTGTTAGTAAGTCATACATGTTTCTTTGTTTTAATAATCTAATGCTGGAATCCATGTGTAGTCATGAATTGGGAAGTAAATGCATCATATTTAAAAGCATGAGGGGGAAGTTCTTTGTCTCCAAATATATATGATCACTAGTGTTTTTAATCTTTAATTCACTGACAACACTGCTTACTTACCCTTTGCTTAGACATACCATTCATGATTAAAGGAATAAGGTATACAAATTAACAGGTGATACAAATAACTCGTTTAGAAAACCAATGCCGTGGGAAGTACTACGTCTTCGTTCGTTTTAAGATGAAAGCAAATGAGTCATTCAATTTCTGGATAAGTTTTATGGCAACTCATTTCGTCGGACAAAGGAGGAGGATGCATATTTTAAAATGACATGTATTACTCAGTGAGTGAGGAGTGAGGTGTACGTCCTTACCAAAGTTGCGTTGGCGAGGCGTGATTTCGTGAAGCCACCTGAATTGTGCAGGACCTGGTGTTTGGGTCTGGCCACGGAGTTGTTTTGCCTCGGCGTAGAGCGCGGCCAGAAAAAGTCTTCGTAATCATCTGTCCACCCTTCTACTCTGTCCATTGTTTGACCTTGGCAACGATTAGGGTCAATTGAGGCGAAATAAATGTTTAGTACATGAATAGTAATAGGAATAATTACGAACAATGGAGATCCTTTTTAGCTTTACATCGAGGGATGGTTTCTTGATCATGACATAACAGCAGTAGGCCTAGCAGAGAGGGATCGAAACTCTGTAAGCCTAATCAGCTGTTTTGTTTTCTTCTTGTTTTGGTTCCTGCAATGAATGGGTAAGCAATGGGTTGGTTTTCAATGTCGACGATTAAACTATCTGCGATCGCTTAAGATTCAACCAGTGCAATCAAAACCCAGCAGTTCACTTACCGTGAAGATTTTTAAGGGAACTTCCATTTTCATTTCTAACCATGAGTTGGTTTGTTTGTTTTTTTTTTTGCAAATAAAATAAATGAGCAGAAGCAGGTTTAGACGTAGAGAGCAAATCTTCAGGAGATCTCTGATCGACAACTCCTTTCTGATATCGAGGAGGAGAAAGCTCAGCCTGTGCCTTCAAAACTACGCCCGTCGCTGATTGGTTAGTATTCCAAGACTCAAAATGTAAATAAAGAAGGGAATTTACTCTTCTCGATTCATAGAAATTAATTGCAGAAACGCACTCACACCCTCACTCCGACAAAGAAATCGTTTTGACTATTTATATTCTCTGCCAGTCATTCAGACGTTTACAATTGCAATGCTACATGGTTACAAAGCCAACCAATAAAAAGCTGGCTTTCATCTGCGTCTTGGAAATAGAAGATGAAGCATTGTTTTGATGACGTCACAGCCTACCCATGCCACCAACAGCTGTTTCCCTTCGTCGCAGTGTTTCTTAACTTTTATTATTATCGACAACTGGCTGCCTGCTATTGAAGATACAGCTCATGTAGCTATCACGTAAAGGTACACTGACCTCGTTTGAGGCCTCGTACACAACGCATTAGTTTTTTATTTTGCAAAGCAAAACAATTTTCGATTAAACCTTTGGGAAAAAAAAAAACGCCTATATTATTTTGTGGAATTTAATCCTCACCCCTCCGCCGTTGACCGAGAATGCTAACGAATTAAAAAATAAACATCACTCGTTTATACTAAGGTTTTGCAACTAGCATAAATCAAAACGTAATGGCCATTTTTAAAATAAAAACGAAACGCAAACCAAAAATTATGAGCTCAAAGCTCATTATTTCTTCATTGTCAACTTCTTTTTTCTTTTTTTTTTATGCTCGTATTAAAAAAGGGGCGCAACATCTAAATAGAATACAATGTACTGATCTGCTTTTTTAACAGAAAAACACATGCAAAAAGAAAAAATATTGTGTTTAAATATCCATTCGTATGTCTATTTTCGTATCCTGCTGTATTTAAATTTGTAAAAAAAAAAAAAAAAAAAAAAAAAAAGTATTTTGGCAAAATGAATTAGTAACTTACCTTTGTGAATAAAGTTTCTTATGAGACGCAAGTTTTGTTCGAGAGCAACTTCTATTCTTCCATTTTACATTTCTACGCATTTCCAACTTCATTTCTGCAACAAAATCAGTAACATCAATAAAATCGCAACAACCGTGAACTCATTTTTAGATTTTGGCTAACATTGTTTTATAATATCCAGCTGCATTTTGTTCACATTTTATTTAAATATATTTTGTTTTTTGTTTTTTTTTTAATAATTTTACTTTTGAATTTATTAAATTTATCATCATCTAAAGTTTTTCATAAACTGCAATCATATCTTAGAACATCAATGGTAAATTCATTGTTTTCTGTACGCATTGGCAACATTGTTATCAGTCTAAATTGATCACGTGTCGTTCTTACCTTTAATGCGTATCACATGCTGAACAACTTAGGGGAAACTTCAGTTTACGGAGCAGGGTTGCTAGTGGGCTAGCCGCGGTACAGATTCAACGAAATAAAACGAAAGGCATTTGGGCGGGTTTTGGATAGTGTATTTTCAAATTCGTTACTGAATTCTATATTCCGTCTCAGTGGCCGAGAGGGTTAAGGCGCAGGTCTTTCCGCTCTCGACACCAGCGAGTCGAGTGTTCGAATCCCGCCGAGGGCATGGATGTTTGTGTTTGTTCACTTTCATTATTATCATTTCATCTGCACCTGGTTCTTGGTTGTGCAGTAACAGCCCCAATGTATATATGATATACGCCTTATCACAAGTCTGTCCGCATTTCTTTTAAGGTGCCGGACATATGATATAACGATACATAACATACTGTTATAACAACTACAATTCTACTATTTCTACTCGTCCGAATCAAAAACATGGAATATGGAAAAGTACTCAATGAGAAATCTTCTGTTTTCTGTCGTGGAGAAAAATGTATCAATAAATAAATTCCAAAAAAAAAAAATCAGGTGAATAGTAGGAGTAAAATATTTAATCTCCGAAAATCACAATTTTTTTTTAATATCAAAATCAACTCTGTTCAAAATAATGGAATACAACATATGCTGCATCAAAAAAATGGACTATACACTGAGTGAGCATAGTATTATGACCATCTGACATGTTTATGCAAATGCGCGCACGGACGTCGCCACAATGTTGCTAGCGGGCCGGACCAATATAAAAACGGAATCTGAGTGTCGTCGACAACAGTAGACGTGTTCCCTTCTTCAACTATGGTAAACGACGCGATTTAACAGCATTCGAACGCGGGATGATTGTAGGTGCTCAGAGCTATGGAGCAAGTATCAGCGAAACAGCAGCATTCGTGGGGTGCTCAAGAGCAGCCGTCATTAAAGTATTTAAAGACTGGACGGTTAGCCGGAAGATGGGGTGTGAACGTTCGCGTTGTGGCCGCCCGCGGATGGTTGATGATCAGACAGAACGGAGACTGTTACGACTGGTAAAGGATAACAGAAGGACCACTGCTGACCTTAATCAGGGGTCCTCCAAAACGGCCTCTGAATGCAATGTCCGCCGCATACTGCATCGCATGGAATACGGAAGCCGAAGACTTGTCCGCACACCTTTGCTGTCTGCAGCCAACAAGCGGAAACGACTCCAATTCGCTCAGGAGCACAAGGACTGGACTATCGAGCAGTGGAAACAAATCATGTGGTCTGACGAGTCACGATTCCAGTTACATCATGCAGACGGCCGCGTGAGAATCTGGCGGAAACAGCACGAAAGCATGGACCCCGCATGCATGAGTACAACCTTTCAGGCCGGTGCGGGCAGTGTTATGGTCTGGGGAATGTTTTCCTGGCATGCGTTGGGTCCGTTAATACGTGTTGAACAACGTCTGGATGGCACAGCATACCTCCGTATCGTCGCCGATCAAGTCCACCCTGTCATGTTGATGGCGTACACCAGTGGAGATGGTGGCTACTTCCAGCAAGACAATGCGCCATGCCACAAAGCTCGTATTGTGCAGGAGTGGTTCCAGGAACATGAGGGGAACTTTATCTTACTTCGGTGGCCCTCACAATACCCAGATCTCACTCCAATTGAGCATTTGTGGGACGAAGTCGAACGAACCATCAGACGGCTGGATCCACCACCGTCCAATCTAGCACAACTAGACAGTTGCTATCCATCAGGCATGGGCTCAGATTCCTCCCACCACCTTCCAACATCTCGTGGAATCAATGCCACGAAGAATCACCGCAGTATTAAAGGCAAAAGGTGGCCCAACGAGATACTGACAGGGTGGTCATAATAATATGCTCACTCAGTGTATAATGAAATTAATAAATTAACAGAAATTAGGTGGAACATTTGCCCTATTATGGGTTAATACTTTGTTGGGCCGCCTTTGGCTTTGATAACAGCATGGATACGTTTAGGTAGTATGTCCCCTTTAGAATTGCAAGGAGTCCGACACCTCTTACGGTCATACACCCCCATATCATGATGCCACTTTGAAACTTCACCGTCTTCTTCAACGTGGCAACTTTCATCTTTGGTACGCTACACTCTTGTCCCCTGATCACCAAAAGATAGACAAAAGCGCGACTCATCACCGAAGATAATGTTTTCAAAGTCCGAAGGCGTCCAGTTTGCTCGCTCTTTGCACCAGTCAAGTGAGTCTCTTCTTTCTTTGAGCCTTGTTGAGGTGAGGTGTCTTGTTTGGAACACAACTTATCACTCCAAACTCTTTCAGTCTGCTCTGGGTCGTGCTCACTGAAGCATCAGTGCCACTGCTGCATTGCCATATTTTATTGATAACTTTGGATGGTTGGAAGCGGTTGCTTTTCACAATAGCCTTCAATTTTCGATCCTGACGCTCACTTGCGGAACGTCTTCGGCCACATAGTCCTTCTCCACTTTTGATTTTCTGAAGTATTTTAGAAACAGCACCTTGTGAACATTTCACAATTTTCGCAATATCTTTCTGCAAATGGCCAGATTCATTAAGTGATCACTTTACATTTTTCAATCGAAATATCACGTTTTGACGACATTTTACAGTATTGTCAGTTCACTTTAAAATATTTGCCTTTTTAAAAATATGCAGATTCAATCACAGAAACGAATCAGCTTATCTATCTTCTATCTTCTATCTATCTATCTATCTATCTATCTATCTATCTATCTATCTATACATAGTATAAATCTAAGTCACTTCCCCTGTGTATGTGCTCGATAACCTTAAGAACTACTGCATCGATTTTTATGAAACAAGTTTTGTTTGTTAGGGGATTTATGTAGAAACTTTGTAGGCTAGGTATTAATTCATAACAATTGGTTTTATATTAAATTATTTACGTTAATTGTTCTCAAAATGCGTCAACATGGCTGCTCATCATATGGTGATCGGCGATCGGGGGGGGAACTTTTGAGATCACGCACTTTCTTCGGAAGGGAAGTAAAGCCGTTGGTCCTGTGATCAATTTATTGTGACATTTCTCCAGAATATCACAAAACAATGTTTAAAAATGATTAAATTAAAGTCCACTATTATTACATAAACGTCATAAAATTTAGGCAATGATCAGAAAAACTTACTACATAATATAAAAATTGCTTTTAATCATTGTTTAATGATAACGATTAAAATTAATTGTTTATTAAAGTTTAAAATGTTGAGGTTCAATTCAAAAATGTCGTTTATAAGGAAGTACTCAAGACTTAGGTGTAGTCCAAAAACTTCCTTTAATTTTTTGACATTAAATAAATGTTTTTTTAAAATTTACCTATACTGTATTTTTATTTCATGATTTAAAAAGCCCAGGCAACGCCGGGCGCGGGTTTGCTAGTTATATATAAGGGTAAGAACGGAATATTTCATTTTTTTGATGCAGCATATGTTGTATTCCATTATTTTGACTAGAGTTGATTTGGATATTAAAAAAACAATTTGTAATTTTCTGAGTTCTAAACTTTCGGAGATTAAATATTTTACTCCTAATATTCACCTGATTTTTTTTTTTGAATTTATTTATTGATACATTTTTCTCCACGACAGAAAACAGAAGATTTCTCATTGAGTACTTTTCCTTATTCCATTTATTTTTTATTCGGACGAGTATACTATAATATTGTTTTCTGGGTAAGTACAAGTAAAATCAACCTACAACGAATAAAAGTAGCATCTAATCCAATAATAATATAATTCGTACAACCTATAAACTCTCAAAAAAGAGTAAATAACACAATTTTGTAGTCAAAACCAAATGCCAATTACACTCTGTCACAACATAATAAGACCAGATGGAAACTGAATTTTTTGAACAAATGCTGAAATGATTTTAATCTTCACCTATTGTAAAGTATTAGTAACAGAACATAAGTGTTGTTTATGAACAAATAACCTGTTTATTCATTACTATCTAGTCAAGCAACCAAACAAATAAAATTGCACCGTTTTCAAAGTTATAAGACCGCCACATAGATTTCCCTTTTGGGGAATGGAATCTGCCCACATAGTTTAAATTTACGTGTTATTAACTTTAGATACAACCAATATACAATGTGTCCAAAAAGTCTGATAACATGGCAGATATCTCAAAACTGCCAGATAGGCGAGATCTTAAGAGTGTGGTTTATATGTAATAGGCGGGTGGGGAATTCATTATCGCACTCAAATTTGACTTTGACCCTCAAATTTAAGGTCTACACCATGCTCTACAGGGTAGCAATCGGAAATTGCATCAGTCTAAAAATAATTTTTAATCACACCCCTTCCCTTGAAAGATTTTTAGAAAATGGGCGAGATAGTGTCACTCAAGGTCAGGTAGTGCCGGCCAGGTTGGCTTCACTGCAATTCAAATGTGGAGGTTTCTAACACATTTGAATTGCAGTGAAGCCAACTGGCCAGCCCAACCTGACCTTGAATGACTCTTTCTCGCCCATTTTCTAAAAATCTTTCAAGGGGAAGAGTGTGATTAAAAATTGTTTTTCGACTAACGTGGTGTTGTTCTACATGGTAGCAATCGGAAATTTTTCTCTATCTTTAATAGTTTTTGAGTTAGCAAATGGATGACCTTAAATTTGGGGGGTCAAAGTCAAATTTGAATGCGGCAATGAATTTCCCAATTCCCTATTACCTATAAACCACACTCATCAGATCTCGCCTACTTGGCAGCTTTGAGATATCTGCCATGTTATCAGACTTTTTGGACACCCTGTATATTAGCATTTGAGTTAGTGCAAAATTTGTAACAACACAACGATGCCCAGGGGCACAGTGCTGTCAGAGATTGAAGTACGCCGAATTCATCGTTTGCATGGATCTGGGAAGTCAGAAAGAGAAATTTCCACCTTGGTTTGTCGTTCCAAAATTGCAGTTCACAATGTCTAATGGTGGCATAACAAAGTATTGAACGGCTTAAAAATAGACAAAAGTGTGGTGGTCTTATAACTTTGAAACAGTGTAATTTTATTTGTTTGGTTGTTTGACTAGATAGTAATGAATAAACAGGTTATTTGTTCATAAACAACATTTATGTTCTGTCACTAATACTTTACTATAGGTGAAACGGGTTATTCGAGGCATGGATCCACCACCACCCAATAAACATCAACTGGGAGCACTTGCATCCGCATGGACAAACACCACGGAACAATGTTTCCAGCGGCTAATTGAATCCATGCCATGGCTAATTCGTGCTGTTATAGCTGCTAGGGGTAGCACAACACTGTATTGGGGGGGGGGTGTTCCTAATAAACTGGCCACTCAGTGTATATTTAGTGATGAAAGCAAAATCAACTTTATTTGTAACAAATTCAAAATGCTTAGTGCGGCGTGGTCCAGGTGAAAGATTACAGCCAGAGTGTTTGCAAATGACTGTAACGTATGCGGCAGATTTTATGATCTGGAAATATTTTGGTGCTAATGGAGTAGGCAAGTTAAAGATTTTCGAAGGAAAAGTGAATACAAATGCTTATTTGCAAATATTGCAGGAGAACTGATTCCGTCGGCAAGGGAAATGCATAGAGAATAAAGGTTAAATTAGAGACTCTTGTACAAGAAAGGTTAAATTAGAGACTCTTGAAGATTGAATTGTTATCTAGGCCAAGAAATTCACCTGACTTATTGAACTTATTTGAAAATTTTTATAGAGATTCTTGAAACTCAAAATCTAAGAAAATAAGTCATGAACGAAAGCACAACTTATTGAAAAAATATACAGAATTGGTTTCATATACAATCTCCTAGCCCTAATTAAGCTCATACATTTATTGACAAATACAGAGTGGGCCGGAAAAAAGGATTCATGAAAATTTTCAAAGTTCGATGGGTTTGGTCCAATGGGGGTGATTTAATACTTAATCACCTGTAATTGTCAATCCTTTGTTGCAACAATGTAATTTTTTTCTTTCGTGAAATTATGGTTGAAAGAGTTTTTTTCAATAAACCATCATCTCCTATTTTTGAATGGGCACGTCTCATGTTACATTTCCTTTCACTGATGACTGACCCCCATTTTTCTGGCCCACTCTGTAGATGTCAAGAAGTTAGCAAGGTTAAAGGATACCCAACGAAATATTAATAGAATATTTTTCTTTTTCCTATACTTACTTGAGTATTGGATAAGAAGTTGCTGTTAGTTTGTACTAAAATTGTTCTTCAGTTATAAATAAATTTGTTTAATGTATTGGATTACAAACAACGTTTTTCACTGCTAAATGTCCAAATTATAAAACACATGTAAAAATTGGAAAATATTTAAAGAAAATTGAAAAACTTAAGCGTGAATTGTGAATAATTCATTGTATTCAAAAAGTCGTTATTAATTTTAGCAGTACGGTATTAGAGTGGGTTCAGAAAGATCACATTAATATTATGAAATGGCCTTCTCAGTCGCCTAATTTGAATCCTATTGAAATGTCATGGACTGACGTAAAACGAAAATTGAAACTAAAAAAATTTCCAAAATAGGATTCAGTTATTTGAAGCTTGAAAAGAAGTATGGGGAGGAATTCCAGACGGACGTTACGTTGCTTTGGCTGATTCAATGAATGAGAGAAGTGCAGCTGTAGTAAAAAATTTTGGTTATTCCACAAAATATTGAGTTTCTTTTAAGTTGTATCATTGGTCCTAAACTTATGGCCAGGTAAAGAAGTCAAGGTACTGGCAAAATAAGATGCCCTACCTTAAAATAAAAATTTTCTGTTGAAATAAAATTATTTTTGATGCGAATGAACTGTATGAATGATTTGTTCAACATGTAATTCCTCTCATGTTACAATGTACAATAACAATAAAAGTAATATGAGATTTTACTCAAATGGTCTTGACTCATATGTTCGGTTCACCAACTTTACAGGTATCAATAATAAAACTGGTTCCAAAAGGAATATTCAATTTATTACAACTTGCCAAGTATCAGTACATCTGTAAAATTGTGTCATTGTGGTAAGTGCACATGATGTCCGAACTTATTAACTTTAAAAAGGTCTAGGCGGTGCATTCATGACACTAATCTCCACGGTATATATTTTAGGTGTGTTGAGAATTAAGGTATAGAAAGTCTTGGCAGCATACATTGTTAAGTTAAAACCTCTTTAAGTAAACATCGTAGTGAACGAACTGCAAGCTGAATAAAGGAACTGACGGGCATTGAAGAGGGCTGAAATGAAAGAAGAAAACAAATGCTAAGGTTACAGAGTTGATGTGAATGGCCGAGCTCCAATCACCAAGCCACTGAAAACTCTGGTGAATACAACACGTAGATGCAATGAACAGAAAATGCTGGACTCTGATGAGTGAAATCATGTCATGTGATCCGACGAGGTGTCTTTTACACTGTTCCCCATTTAAGGAAAGCGTATAGAAAATGCTGAAAGAATCTTACGATTCGGACTGTCTCATTCCAAAGATGAAGCACGATTGAGATCGTTATGAATTGGTAGCCATATCGTGGTTTTCTGCAGCCCAATTTTCACTTAGAAAGGCAGAGTGATTCGGCAAGAAATGTGAATATATTTTGAGCAATAAAGTCACTCCATAACGCAGTCGCTTTCTCGCAGAAGATGGCATTTTCCATCTTTGGTTTTAGGAACATGAAGACGAGATTAAACATGTTCTTGGCCGGCGCAGTCAGCTAATCATGGAACTAGGCCTACTTGTTGTTGTTTTGAAATGCAGCGTTAGGAGCCGATACATCCTTTCTGAATATCTTAAGAAACTTGACCAGCTTCCGCACAGTTAAAAATATAAAATTCCATAAATTTTCATTCCCAGTAAACTTAAGTTGCATTTCATATCCTTAACTATATCAATAAAGACGTGCCTCCATTATTTTGTCCACTCACTGACAATTGAGGGCCATTAACAGATTCCATCCCCATTATGTTCTCTTGGTTATATGTAAATTATCAAATAAGCAAGTTATTTCAGTTGTAAATAATTTTAGAGTAGGCTAACTTCTCTTTGGAAATTACTAATGTAAATTTATTTTTGTATACATTGTAAATATCAGTTTTTATTTATTTTTTGTTATTTATGAGGAAGGAAATTATAACTTGATGACCAAGTCTAAAATGTGTATTTTTTTTATTGTTGAGAATTAAAAAATAAAATAAATGTTAAATTGGGAAATTTATTCTGTTGTAATCTACAGTAGGCCTATATATAAAAGAAGAAATTGGGTGAGTGAGTGAGGAGTGATCAACGCAGAGCCCAAACCATAAGGCCTAGAAACTTGAAATTTTGTACAGAGGTTCTTTATAAAATTGTAAGTGAGCACTAAGAAGGGATTTTTCGAAATTCAACCCCTAAGGGGGGGGGAGGGGGGTTGAAAGTTTGTTAACACATTAACTAGTGTTGCACTCTATACTTAACACATTAACTGGTGTGGCACTACATAATGAACCATATTAACCTCTTTTAGGGAGGGGGGTAACGAATTATTAACAACGAGCATAAATATGATTATGCAATGGCAGGACATGGATAAGGCAGTGTTTATCGAGGAGGCTAAGGAATCACACGGGTTTCCCTTGAGCTCCCTAAAAACGTCCAGACGACTGGCAAAAATTTGTGTGTTTGGCAAAAAAAGAGAAAGAACTTTTGATCAGTGAAATTTGCAACAGAAAGATAAAAAGCTATCCGGGCATTAGAAACATCTGAACACAGAGCAGGAGGGTATTAGAGCTTCTACGTCAAGCGCAAGGGAAATTTTAAAAGATAGGTCTAAAGTATCCACTGATGCTCCCTGGGGGTGAAGATGAATAACATTTTAATCCGAGACAGAACAACAAGAGGGTAAGCAAAGTGTGCAATATAAATAGGTTCATTAAGAATGATGGTTCCATCCCACCTCTGAGAATTATAAAACAAAATTGAATTTGTAACAATACGTAGAATTCCTGTTGTTTGGGCTTTTCTTAGAAGTTAACATTTTCTTGGAAATATTTAATAATGATCAGTAACTGGAGATAACGGAGAGTTAGCAGACTATTCAGAAAGAGTGAAAGATGACAGAGGAGGCAGCCCCTTCGTTCAAGCTACAGTTGGCGACATAACCGATAACAAAGCATACATGAACTCAACTCTTCAAACCAACAACCATAGGGTGTTATGTCCTATAACAATCTTTCGAAGGATTATAACAATAATTCATATCTGTCGAAATGCCAGCGAAGAAATGAATGAGTGTTGGGAAGAGATAACAAAAAGTTATCCGGGCATCGGAAACATCTGAACAACTGCTTCGTCTATAGACGGAAATTGTAGAGGTACTGAAAACAAATTTATTATTTAACTTCATGAGGTTGTTTTGTTTAACCTACAACTGGAATTATCTCGGGCAAACGCCGGGTGCCTCTGCTAGTAATTACATATTATAGAAACATGCTTATTGCTATTTCTCTCCATAGAAAATTGGTTAAGGAAGTGAAGCGTTGCTAGAATATGTTAAAAAATATTAACAGCCTTATTAAATGAAAAATTTATGATGATAGTTTTCCTCAAGTTTTCAACCAAAGAAAATGTTATAATAGTCTGTTTTAATTTTAAAAAAACATTAGAAATTTTATATAATTAAAAAAAAACTAAAGTGCAGAATCATACTGAAAATGTATGTATACGAAGTTATTTCATTGGTTTATACGAGGAGCGTCATATATCCCTGATCATACTTATATTCTGATCGTTTCCTCTGATGAAGAACGAAAAGGACTTAAGTGAATTTTAAAAGATTGGTTATGTTCCACTGCCTGCAATAATTATTCCAGGGAAAAGTTTTCCATTCACGAACTCCATTAATCCTTGGCTTAACTCTTCCATAAAGCTGTCAAAAGATTTTTTCCCCCTCTTATAATTTCGAACATTAAATGGAAAGAAATTTCAAGAAACTTCATACTCTTCTTTGCTGCTCTTAAAAAACGAATTAATCATAAACGAAACAAGTTTATGCTTTCATGTATTATTTCACGTTTCTAAAAATCGTGATGATTTAAAATGTATCAAATTTACAGCAAATAAGCTATGTTTTGATGATGCATAATCGATTATTGAAGATCTCAGCATCAATTCTTTTGCATTTTGGTCATCAAATCCAAATAAAAAAAATGAAAATACAATTTCCTTTAGGAAGAAATATTGATTTGATTACATTGTTTTCCCTGAGATGTGAACAGTAGTCGATATTTCTATCCTTAGTTCAAGGCCAGCCGATATTAGAGGTCATAGGGTTCGAATTCGATTTCCACTTTTGATATCTGTGCCATGACATTAAATTCCATCATCTAATGTTTGGTAGGAAGAGCACAGTTTAAATATTTCCTGAATAAACTACTAAAATGTGTATCTATAAAAATATCTGTACAATATAATGCCTATTAAGATCTAGGTCAAGATGGTGTCAACTGATAGGATAACAGAATTCCCTAGGAAACCCGAAAATTGATAATTTTTAATGATTAAAAATTTGCCGTGTTGCTATGCAAGTGGTGGAACCATTTGAATATTTACAGATCATTAGTGCTTATTGTCGATTTTTTTTTCATATCTCGACCTAAAACCACAGACATGTTTCATATCAGGAACTATATAATATGCATCAAAATGATGTGTAGGAGAGCAGCTCAATTATATGGATTTAAACATTTGGAATAAAGAAAATTAAATTTGGGTGAGATAAGAGAAGGAGAACAAACACAAAACTAGAGCGTTCCCCCTTATCTTGTGTTGGAACTTCTTGCAACTTTTCCAAGGAGGTTTGGTATTTTTTATTTTAATGATCCAGCATAAACATTTTTTTTTCCTTTGAAACGTAACGAACGCCCTTCAATGTCCAATTTAGTTAAAGGAGCAATGTGCTTGTTTATTTTTCAGTGTAAAACCGATGCTTATTTTAAGAGTACATTAGAATGAGGTGAACTAATGTTTTTTCGAACGTTTTCCTTACGTTCAGCTTAATGACACGGCTTGAAATGCCATCGCCGTCGCTAAAAACAAATATTTAGTGATGTGAATATGATGCGCACTTATGCTGTAATTTTTCCCATTCATCAGGCATTTCCAACTGACCTCTCCTTTCGTTCTAGTATTATTCTAATTTAAAAAATCACATCTCTAACATGAAAAGAGGATTTGTGTTCGAATCGTGCTTTATCATCATCATGATCACATTTTTAACATTGATTTCGTTCGGTTGAGAAAAAGAAAAGAAAATGCAAGAATTGTCACTTCGGATTTTTGTACTCGATTAGTCGGATTGCGGATTCAAGTACCCCTTTGGGCATGAGTATGCATTTGTTCCACTGATAAAAAAGTAGGAAAAAAAGATAAAACACAAGTACGAGAGTGGATCAGATATGATTCGGAATTTTAATCGCCAAAGAAATCATAAAATGTATTATTTTGCCTGTAATCTACTGAGTGGCCAGTTTATTAGGAACACCCGTGACTATGCAAATCCGTTGGCTTAGCAATACTACGTATCAGTTGGCCACGTGACAGTCAGTACCAATATAAAGCGAGACCAGACTTGCCAACTGCAAATGGTTTGACCGTCACCATGGGGAAAACAAAGGATCTGAACGACTTCGAGTGCGGGATAATAGTTGGTGCCCGGCGAGGTGAACTGAATATTTCCGAAACCGCACGTCTTCTAGGCTTTTTCCGAACAATCATTTCAAGGGTTTATCAGGACTGGTTAAACAACCAAAAAACAACCAGCCAGAGACAAACCTGTGGTCGCAAACGACTCGTCGATCCAAGGGGTGAGCGTAGGATGGAATGCTTGCAAACATCTCTGAACCACTACACGCCGTACATTGGCAAGGATGGGCTACAACAGCCGACGGCCAGTCCGGGTACCTTTGATCTCCACCGAAAACCGCAAAAAACGTCTCCAATTTGCCCGTGATCACCAACACTGGACCGTCGAAGACTGGAAGAAAACGTACTGGACGGATTAATTCCGTTTCCTATTGCACCATGCAAATAGCCGTCGCAGAATTTGGAGACAACAGCACGAAGCGATGGATCCCTCCTGTCTTGTTTACCACTGTTCGGGCTGGCGGAAACTCTGTAATGGTCTGGGGAATGTTTTCCTGGCATACTCTTGGTCCGCTGATACCAGTAGAACAACACCTTAATGGTTAGGACTACCTGAACATTGTTGCCGACCATGTTCATAGCTAGTGTGTTTCCCCCATCGGAAGGATACTTCCAGCAGGACAATACTCCGTGTCACAAGGCTTGTATCGTCATGGAATGGTTCTAGGAGCACGACTTGACTGGAATAAATCAGCTGACAGGATTACAAAATCAATCAGCGATTCTGGTCCATTGCATGTCTATGACCATCCCTGTGCTAGAAAAAAAGGTGTTTACGATGGAAAATCCATTGTTACAGCAGAAATCAACAGACACTTTCCATTCGCATTTAAATCAGCGTGAATATTCCTCCCAAGCACGTGTTTCCACGTTTTGGTCATCAATCTCTAAATGTGCATTGAAATCCTGCTTTTGTGAGAGGTGTGTCAGGTTTACCCTACTAGATAGAGTGCACAGCAGCACAATAAGGGAGTCTTTAAGTGTTGAGAAGCTACTTCTCCGCATTGAGAGATCTCAGCTGCGCTGGTATGGCCACGTGATACGGATGCCACAAACTGGTCTTCCTAGGCAGTTGTTATTTTCCAAGCCGGTGGGTAAGAGACCAAGGAGTCGGCCTAGAACCAGATGGCTAGACTACATCTGGGTTCGAGTCGCTTGGGTATTTATCATGGAGGATATGCGCTGGAGATCCTCCATAGGGCTGCTGCCCCCGCGACCCTAACGGATAAGTGGGTTTGAAAAGTAAGTAAGGTTGTTTTGATATGAACTAGTACTGTTTAAGCAGGTGGTGGCTCCATCATGATGTGGGGCGTGTTTACATGCAGGGTTTGAGTCCTCTGATCAAATTGGATCTACAATTGACTGAGAATATGCTTGGCGGCCATTTCCAGCCCTTCCTGGCGTTCGTGTACGCTATGTCATCGGGCCAACAATACTCGCGATTGGTTTGAGGAGCATTCTGAACAATTTGAACTTGAACGAATGTATTGATCACCAGGAACACTAGATATAACCCCCATCGAACATATTTGGGATATTACCGAACGATCCATTCGTGCACAAGAGCCTGCACCTGCAACATTCACGCAATTATGGGCAGCCTTGATAGTCTGCATGGCTGAACATCTCTTCTGAGGAACTTCCGCCGACTGGTAGAGTCCATGCACGTCAGGTTGCTGCACTTCGCTGGGTAAAATAAACGATATTGAATACATATCCCATGACTTTTGGAACTTCAGTATATATTCAGCTGTTTAGTTTGAGAGATAAATTTTTTTTTAATTATTTATAAATGTATTATATAATTTAATTAATACTTATTTTTACAGCCCTATGGAGTATCTCCGCTCGCGATCTTCTGCCATCAGGCGCATTTTTGAAGATAGGACCACAATTCCTGCCTGCCAATGCTTAGGGGCCTGGGCAGACAACCAAGCAACCTGACACACCAGAGTCAGCCACAGGATACCATCCTGATTTAAGGCCTTTAACATCTCAGGCCGGATTTCATCATCACCTGCGGCTTTGCCAGTCTTCAGAGACCTAATTGCCCGCCTGACTTCTACTTCAGTGATAATACCGTGACTATTCTCTGCTTCAAGGTGCACATCAAGTTGTTGATGTTACCGGATTAAGAAGAGATGCAAAGTACTCCTTCCATCTGTGCAATACACTTCATAGCTTGTGATGAAAGAGACATCTTTCCACGGAGGCGGCGCACAATCTGCCAGGATACCTTGACATAGCCTGTTTAGCTCGGGAGAGTTCCAGAATTACATTGACAGAGAAGCTGATGCGGGGGGGGGGGGCCCCCCCGGACGGTTTGTTCTCTAAATCTTCTGGATTTTTCACTCTGAAATCAGTCCCATTAGCAGTTTAGCTTTTAATTATAAATAGCGATTCGATGATATTCGTTTAATTAATTTTATATTACATTTCCTTAAAAATTAGCTATTAATTCGGATAAAGAGCCAACTGAACTACACTACCATATTTCGTAATTCTCCTTGTTTTTTTTTTTTTGCTTTTCTTTTCTCTTTTAGCACAGCTGTTGATGTTGTTGTTTCTCTCGCCCGTTCCGATAATAGTTTCAATACGGAAATTTAAATCAGGAAAATCGTATCTGCAATTCCGCAAATGATTTATTATTTTTGAGTTGCGGCACAAGAGTAATGAATTTGAATTTGCGAAACACACATCAGTTCTTATTCGTTCAATTTTAATCACATTTTATAAACGTTTCCTTAACGAGAATCACTGAAAAATTCTGAGATATGTTTAAAGTAAATGTTACTTAGAGCTCATAAGCTGTAATAAGAGCAACATTTGTAGAATATTTAATTTTTAATAAACAATTCCACAGCTTGAAATCGAACCAGAAGCTTTCGAACATTCTTCTTCAGTGAAAGTATTTCAGATGGATTAGCGGATATGCCTTGTTTCATTCCAAGCTACTTACTTACATTCATCCAAAAGCTTTGTTAATTTGAGAAAAAATATACAGCTCAAAATATGTAAATATTATCCGAGGGTTTAAAAATTTTAAGCAATTTAAATTCTCTATATTTAAAAACGTACATGCTGAAATGCTTTAAAAGCCTTTACAATTTTTTAATATTGTATAAATTTATTTTAATTATAATCTACCAATTTGAATAAAACATCCCATATAAACAAACAACATCATACCATTTTCATTAATCAATACACTTTCTGGTCAATTGATATTAAAAGTAAGGACATTCACTTCTGATGTTTAGAAACCTCATTTGTTAAAATTGTTTACATTAATTAAATTTAACAACCAAACTGTACACACTTTATAGCCAGTTGTCCCAGCCATTATGTTTTAATCACTTGAAAACTTCTCTTCTATAACCGTAGAATTGCGAAAACCCAATGTTGAAATTCTAATGAGGAGCAGTTTAATAGTAAGCTTCCACGTCAATTGCATTTACGCAGAATGAAGAAGCTTAAATAATATTAAATTGCATACTGGAATATTTGGAGCTTTCTGTCCTGTGAAAAATTACAACCAATTTCCATGCGCAATGCGACTAACATGCCCATGCGTTCAATCAAATGGTGGGCGGCAATGACAAGGTCGTTGTGCTTGAAATCTCGTAAAACGTCATTGATTGAAGGAGACCGCCAAACATATTTTCATTCCTCAGGAAGTATTTCCCAATCTAACAAAACTCTCATAGGAGTGCGATATAAAATTATCGGATTCCTACTTTATCTATTAGAAATATTTACCGTTAATTCGTTTTAATATGAACCATGGCAAACGGCAATATAAAACACTAACAGGTTGACATATTTTATATACAACAAGTAAATAAATGTTCAGAGCTGGTATGCATGGAGGCGAAGAATAATATTTAACCTTGTTTTTTGAATATTTTCCATTTTTTTAACTGTTTTCAGCATCACATTCATTTACTGGGTTTTCTGTATATAGATTTTCTGTGTCAGCGTTTACTCATATAAATTTCCCCACAAGTTACGCCCCTTTGTTTATCATCATCTACGTTTTTTTTCGTGCTGTCTTCAATAAGATCAGACTTTTTGAAAAGTGCACTCACCTGACATTTCAAGATCTAAGCTTCAAAGCCGTCTGTAGAAATTGATGAAAATAGCGTGAGCACGTCTTCTTTGGGAATGAAAACAAAACCGTTTGATAATTTTGATGAATGTCTGTATCTTTCAGCGACCTTTTATGATAAAGACTTCAATAGATCTGAAATAATATATCTGTAAAATAAAGCACCGACATTTTCTATACAGGGTGTTTACTAAACATACGGAAAAATTCAAAGGATGATTTTTTTGTGTTATTTTAAGATTCTCTTGCTCTTTGATGATTTTGGAATGCCGCGTTGTTTCGAAGATACAGGGCGATAAAGGTTTTTCGACAAAAACAATCTTTTTTAATTTAATATTACATGTAAAGTTTCTTATCTACGAGGGGAAGTCAGTAAGTAAGTTACAAATGGATATAGAAATGAAACAAATAAGACTATTGACTTGAAAACTACTTTGTCCCATCGTTTCACAAGCCCCTCAAAACCAGCAACATTCAGTTATTTGGGCTGCTCAAAAGAAAGGGCTGCTGTCTGAACCATGAGGTGAATAAATGGAAGTCGCTTGGAGCATGCTCGAAAAATATCCCAATCATTTTATTTTTCCGACGGTGCTGGTTCTCAGTACAAAAACAATTCGAGCTTCATCAATTTACTTTATCATAGAGAAGATCATGATGTAGAAGCTGAGTGGAACATTTCGCGACTTCGCATGGTAAAGGGGCTTGCGATGGCCTCGAAGATACAGTCGGGTGCAAAAAGGTTTTTACCTGCTCCTTAGATTAGACTGGATCTGTCCCTTCTGAATGAATATAGGGTAGCAGGTATACGCTTCGGATGTGGTATTCACGTGCTCAACTATGACTGAAGTCTAAACCTTTATACACTAGACTGTACATGTACCGTCAAAAGACATGCACACAAAACTTTTTTTTTTGTAGTAGTACGTAGCGTGTTAATGGACGACCAATTACTTCACCGAAAGTTCTATACGACTCGGCGAAATCATTTATTAAAAATATAGACTTTCATGCAAATACCGTCAAATGCCCCCCCCCCCCCCCTTATGCTTATGCCGCCCCCTTACGGTGCCGCTGCCGCCTGATGCGGCTGCCTCTCTGCATCACAGCACGCCACGGCCCTTAGAAGTTTCTTGGCGACAATAAGGTAGCCAAAATAGGGGGCCTGGTATTTAAGATGTATGCTTAAGATTAGGCATCGTTTTTCAACGTTTTTTTTTCCGCCTTGCGTCCTTAGGAAAGCTTTAGATAAAATATCGCGCTCTCTACAAGATATGGCTAATCGCAAACAGTTCCTACAAAGAGAGAAGGGCTGCGGCCTTACTTACCTTCCTTACTCTGAGGCTGCAGCTCCTAACGATGTTCCCCCTCTTGGGTACGCCTCTTTTAGCGATGTTTTCCCTCTTCCACAAAATGTTTGACAATGGATTTAATGTCGCGTAAAAAAAATACGTACATTTATGCGAATGCTTCATCCTCTCACCTCGCAATTATACAGAGGGTCATTTATCCTTAGCCGAATTTGGATGATTGCCACTTCATGTAAATTCCCTTCTCCACCACCGATTATGTTAAATATGTTTCCCTTGATTCCTGGCAATGACCTGGCAGCGTAATTTCCATGTTAGTAGACTTCTTTGTAGGAAGGAGAGAGGAATTTCGTTCTATACCTCCTTGCACACTTTCCAAACTCCAGTAATGGTTTGGGGGCGACGCCTTCCAAGATCCCTTTTGAGAAGGCCAAATCCACATAAATCCATGGGGAAGCGTCAGCTGACTTGACAGGCATAGCAGGGAAGGGTATTGCACAAATGCCGATCTCTTCTTCCAATTATGTCATGAAATTTCGTGTCAATCGCACGGTGTGGCTGGACGCCTTATCTTGATAAACACAAACTTTGTTGCTCTCCTCTCCATACAATCCGGGATCGCCTCCATGTGAAGAGGTTTCAAAATGTTCTCCCGGTAGTCATTTGCATTCACCTTAGCGTTTTTCTCCACCCGACGAAGTTGCAACAGTCCGTTTGAGAATTACTACGCCACTACCACGAAACTTTTCGGAAAACTTTCATGACATTTGACGCCCAATCAATCCGGCCTTTCGCATCTGCTAGGACATCTTTAGCATCTCTGGTGAATTCACCATCCGTTTTTTGGAGTGTACCAACAAAAATTGGATTTTCTCTTTAAAAATTTGTTGAGTCTAACTTCTTCTTCAGTTTTTTGACTTCCGTAGGCAATTGCACGAACCTTACCACAATCTATGAGGTAAACCCACGCTTCATCCAACGTGACAACAAACCACCATTTCTCGCCCTCAAGGTAGCTTTTGTAGAGTTTGCAGGGGTTGGTTTTGCGTTCACGAATGTGACATTCATTAAGAGCATGAACCCTGGCTTTATGGAACTTGCGCAGGCCTAAATTGCGTTTAATTATGCGGTTTACCGTTGATGCAGATGTTCCTGTTTTCTGAGCTATGGCGGAGGGTTTTCCTGTACTACCATCTTCCCGATCTTTTTGACTCGGGTGAACGGCGGGGGTGAAGTGTCTTCCGAGGTAGCTTTTCATGGGTGAATTTGTCGGGAACGCCCGAATTAAGTATGTCAGCCAAAATGGAGTTCATAGCAGCCTTTGATAACGAAATTCTACTGTTGCACGATGCGTACAGCACCAAATCTCGCCTTGGTACGTACTCTCTCCAAAAATCACTACTTTTTCTAGTCATGTCGTGAATTTTCTGCGCTCGTTACCTGAACAAATATTTATGGAATGCCCATTGATACACAACCTGATTTACATAGGCTCGGGCGCATTACATTACCTGGGAGGGATGTTCAAGTTAAGAAGAAATGATCCTCCGTAGGCTGATACTTTTTCCAGGAATAATTTCTAACAATAAATATTCCTTATGCTCGAAGTTAATTGCTTTGAGCTTGTATTATTATTACTTTTAATGCGTCCATACATTTATACATTTTTAATCAAAAATTTGTCTCGTTATTTACGGGGCACTCTTTAGCTGTATACGTCGATTTGTTGCGGTGATTGCCGTTGTTTGTCCAACTTACCTACCAATTTCCAAAGAGGCTAAAGTAAAAGTCTAAACATAGAACTTTACTGAAAAATTTGGCTGTTCGTTCGCTGATGTTCAGTGGCACGGAAGTTTAAAGATTATTTCCAGTGTGAATTTATTAAAATATTATTATTGTTATTGTTTGGGGAAGCCAAACTCGGATCAAGTCCGGAAGCCAATCCCAGAGGCGGACCCAAAAGAGGGCCAAGCCCAAGGGACTCAAATGCAAGGGAGGGAAAGTTACGTACTCGTGGGAGTATTGATGTTTGGGTGTAGGAATTTCCTTACTATGTGAAAGGTGTTTAGAATTGTGGCTTTCTGTAAGGTTTTGTATAAGTGTGGGTTTAAATTTAGTGTTGA
>JAHWFO010013848.1:4222639-4279907 GCA_023313115.1 Rhysida immarginata
CAGGGATATATTTATAGTATGGAGTGTGAATGTCCCTTAGCTTGTGTTATCTTAGCTAGATGTTGATGTATGATGTTGGCTACCTGTTTATATATGTGTAAATAATCTGTCTGCGTGAGAATTTTGCAACTGGATAAGACGTGTTGGATGATTTCCTCTGCGATATGGCATTTCCTGCAAGATCCATAAGTCGAATCTTTGATAATATGTTTTCTGTAGCTTTTAGTGTTAATAACCTGGTCTTGTATGGCAATCATGGTTCCTTCAGTTTCCCCAAAGAGACTCCCTTCACTCAACCAAAAGTTCGACGCTTTTTTGTCGACGTGTGTCTGGTTGAGGTCAGAAGGATGTCTGCCGTGGAGTTGCTTTCCGAGCCATGATTGAAGTTTAGTGCATGTTGTAGGAATGTTATGGGTGTTCTGCATGCTGTTCAGATTCAGAGGTGTGTATTTTGTATCAGCCATGCAGACTGCTTTGTGTGTGTTGTTTAGAGCGAAAGAATTCTCTGAATGACTGAGTCTGTTTCTGGTGTAGATCTGTTATGTCAATAAGACCTCTGCCTCCCTCTGAACGAGGCAGGGTGAGTCTTTCAATAGCTGCGTGTGGATGGTGCTTTCTGTGCTTTGTAAGCAGTTTACGTTGTTTCCGTTCAAGTCCCTCAAGATCTGTGTGTGTCCACTGTATGACTCCAAAGGAGTAGGAGAGTATTGGCGTGGCATAAGTATTGATGGCCTTGATTAAATTTCTGGAATTTAAATGCGTTTTAAGTATTTTCTCTAGCCTATGAAGATATTGTTTAGTGAGTGTATTCTTTATGTGTTTGTGCTCCAGAAGCTTGGCTTGCTTAAATCCTAGATATTTGTAAAGATTTTATTATTATTTATTTATTAATTATTGCTTTATTATTATTATTTATTGAAGCCTTCCGATGGAAGAGAAAATTACAAGAATCACAGGATTGTGTCATCAGACTTATCCTTACAAATATTTTAAAATATGAAAAAACAATTCAATACACAATAAGTGACTGTTTCTAAATCGATATCATAAAAGGAATTACTCAAATGTATCATAATTGTTCAGCATAAAAGTTTTTAACAGATTGTTAAAGTGAGTACAATTAGAAATACATTTAAACTTAGCACAATCAAATATACGTCGACGTACTTCATACGTTAACTAGTTCCATGATGAAAATGAGTTATATGGAAATGATCTTCTTTTAAATAAAGAAATTTTTGATAAGATAAATAGAAATCGTTGTGTTTGTTGTATATCATTCGAACATTTAAAGTAATTGACAATAAAATGACACTGATCATCTGTATTTCTTAAAGCATTGGCTAAAGCTTTAAGGCGACAATAGGTTATGAAAGCATAAAAAGGTAAAAAATTTTATCTAATACAATATTCAGAGATGGATTGATATCGATCTAGTTTGAAGGCAGTTCTGATACAATTATTCACAGCTGTTTTTAGCAGTTGCAACTGACATTTATACTCATTCGACCATGTTCTGGTAAGGCGTAAATCTTAGATTGTACTATTACCTTCATTTCTTTAAAACTTAAACATTTACGGTAATGTTTTTTAGTTGAATTTAACAAGATGCATCAAAATGAATACCTAAAATGTTAATATTTTCTTTTACTTGACCTACTGTTATTTTCGAAAAGGCGATGGTTTTTGTTTTCATTTTGTTTAAGGTCATATTCCGATTTTCATACCATTCACCGATTAGTTCAATGTCAGTATTCATGGTGTTAATGTCATTATTAATGTTAGTCTCATCGCTTATTATATATAAAAAATTATCATCTACATAGGTTAATAATTTGCTATGTAAAGGTAACTTGAACAGTGATTGAGAGAAGATAGCATAGAACATGCTTGAAAATCCGGAACCCTGCACCACTCCATTATCAGAAGGATGTTCTACTATGGAGTCATTGTTGATTTTGTCCACTATACAAAGGGTCCGATTGTGAAAATAATTTTCGCACAACTTTAATGCTGGGCCACGAACTCCCATGTTGTATATCTCATGTAATAATTGCGACCGGGGCACGAAGTCAAACGTTTTTGACACATCAGCCTTCGTTAATAGGCCTAATAGGATTCTATTGTTGTCATGTGCTTCAACAATTTGTAAGAACAAAAACATTATTAATGGTGTTGTTCCACGATTCTTTGTATTACCATACTGATTAGGACGTAGTTGCGGTTCAATGAACTGTCTCAATTGATTCATAATAAAACTTTTTCGACAACTTTAGTTAATGAGTGAAAGCTGGCTACTGGCCTAAAAGATTTGAAATCATCAGGTGATCCTTGAGTTTTATAAACTGGATTTATGTAAGCCTTCTTCCATCTTTCTGGATATGCTGATGTATCAATAATTTGGTTGGTCAATTGACATATCTTCTGATGTAATGCGACAGATGGTACTTGGATCTGTTTAACCGTAACAATGTCATCTGGAACTGCTGAATTATTCTTTTCAGGTACTTGGATCTGTTTCTTATCGTTTCTTCGATGAAATGACAGGTTACATGGGTAAAACATGAAAGGTATTGGGCACGCTGCACTGAGAAAAGATAATTGGTTTATGATACAAATTACCAGTTGGGTTATTACACCATTCTAGATATTCCTGGTGATAACTGGGGTGCAGTTGTGTTCGAGTTTTTTGAAACGTATTTTTTACGAGGGTCCATAAATTAAATCGCCGATTGCTAACGAACATACAACGTTTACTTCGACGAGTTTCTTTCTTAAAGGCTAGCGTTGCTTTCTTCCAGTTGAGTCGATTTAAGCTCGTTAGATCATCCTTGAATAAAGTATAACTCTTTATAAAGTATATGGCTGCAGCCCCCCCCCCCCGAAATTGACCAAAAAGGGTCCCAACGCAGAAAAGTGGGCCCCCCCCCCATCGCCCCCCCCCCCCCCCCGAAATAAATTTCTGGGTATCGCATGCATGAATTGCAATTGCAATTTTCTTCTAAACAGTGGCATAACCAGAAATTTATCTAAGGAGGGGCTGGGGTGCACTTTTCATGCTATAAGAGTAGCAGCGTTGTCACCCTTTTTTTACAATCCTAAGAATGCTTTAGGTAAAGCATTGCCCTCCTTACAAGATTTCGTCCACCAAAATAAAAAGACAACGATATCACGCACAGTTCCTTCGTTACAATTGTCGAACCCTGAGGGCCGGGGGCTGCAGTCCCTTATTACTCCCCCACTCCCTGGCTACACCACTGTGAGGGTTACGGGAGGCAGTAGCTTTATGGAGGATCGCCAGCGTTCGCGATCTTCCGCCATCAGACCCAAGCGACTCGAACCCAGATTGTCCAAGTAATCTAACACATGGTTCTAGGGCGATTCCTTGGTCTTACCCACCAGCTTGGACCCAACTACCAAGAAGACCGGTTTGCGGCATCCGTATTACGTGGCCGTACCAAGGCAACTGAGACCCTTAAAGACTCCTTTGTTGTCTGCTGTGCACTCTACCTAGTAAAGTAGCACCTGTCACACGTCTCAGAAATCTCATTTTGGCCACTTGAACCCGCGATCGCACTCTTATCAGTCATTATCCAAGACGCATGACTAGGGTTCGGTTTTATATGCACTAAAAATTGTTAAAATATGCGCATATATGTGCCCTAAAAAAAAAAACAAAAGTCTAAATTGCACTAAAAATGGGCCAAAATTTACTTTCACGAGTTCCTTTCATCATCATACTTATGAAACTGGACGATAAAAAAGAAAACAAATTAAACCATAGCAAAAATTAAAATTTATTGACCTGAGCAATCAAAGTTTTTCCAAATTTAGCCTATTATTTGCTAGTAAGTTTTTTTAATATGGAGAAAGATCTTTCTACAACTTATAAGCAGAGTGTACTATTTATAAGTTGCCTCTTGGCTTATAGTGGCCCAATCAAATTTTACGCCAATGAAAGCATTTATATTGTTTTTTAAAATAACATACTCAATAGGTTGTAAAATTAATTTTAATATCCCTTATAAAGCAAAAATACCCAAAATTTGCAAAAAATATGCGCTAAAGAAGTATTAGTATGCACTTAGGCTACGAGATCAGAGGGGGCTAACATGTGTATAAAACATCATTTAAACGAATTACTAGCTCGGAGGGAAAAATATGCATTATATGCAAAATCCAACCCTACTGATGACCATACTTGAGAATGGGGACAAAGATAGATTTGACAACGGAGAGCTTGGCTTTACCTAGCTCCCATTTCGTTATTACGGATTTCTGGAGTTCGCGTCTGACAGAGCTTGATGGACCAATCTGAGCACCCATTCTCTCTCCTGCCACAGATCACTCGTAATGCAGTCCCGAGACACTGGAACATCTCCACCTGTCTTAATAGGGCTCACCTGAAAGGACCAAACCTCAGTCTTAGCCAATTCAGCCTCTTCACACGTGGTTACAAACCGATCTAGTGCATGTTGAAGGTCAATCCAAGAAGACCAAAAAAGGGCAAAATCGTCAGCAAACAGCAACCTCTCCACCAAACAGTCACCCACATAAACATTCCCCCTCCCTCCATCGGCTGCCCCTGCCTATCCAGTTTTCATAAAGATAATGAACAAGAGGGGTGACCTATGCATACATGGCAGAGTCCCAACACCACGTTGAAAGGTCTTGACTTAATGCCATTTATCCGGACACCCATTTTAGAGCTTTCGTACATGGGAGCAATTAGTAATTGCCCATCCACTCCGTACTTTTGCAACACTCTCCAGAGCTTCTCCCGAGGAACTCTGTCATATGCTTTTTCGAGATCCACAAAGCAAAGCGTAGAAATCTTTTGCTCCGTGGTGCTTCAGCCAAATAGAAAACCACACCACTCCTTCATCACTTTGGAGTCTACTATTTCCCGACTTCTCCTCTCTAGACACTTAGCATAGACTTCCCCAGTAATGCCGAGCCAAGAGATACCTCAAGAGCTGTCGCAATCTTTTCGATCTCCCGTTTTAAAAACTGATCGGACAACGGTACCTGTTTAGCATTGCTTAGGGGCTGATCAAGCAACTTGACACATCCGAGTCAGCCACAAGATACCAGCCTGATTTAAGGCCTTAACATCTCAGGCCGGATTTCATCATCACCTGCAGCTTTGCCAGTAGCCCATCTGATTTCTACTTCGGGATACTATTGTGGCTATTCTTCGGAATACTATTTCTACTCTTGGCTGGTCTGATGAGGCCATACTTTTTTTTTTGTTTTGTATTTTGATTGGCCCAGTCATTTTATTTAATTTATTATTCTTTTCCATTGGACCTAGTATTCTGCTGATTGATGACTGCAAGGGCAGTCGAAATGCGCATACGGGTTATTAAACTTTAATGCAGACAAGAGGTTGTGTTTTGTGTCACTTTACTATTCTCTATTCAGTGGCCTAACCTAATCTTTAGGTAGGTTTTACTGAATAACGAGATTTACAGTTAATGAAAAATAGTTTTGTTTTAGTATGATGTCTAAATTGGAGAAGAGGTCAATAGGGAAAAGAGAAGACCTTCAAGGATAAGTAGGGTGTAGGGGACAAGTACGTTAGTCGGTTCGACGAATTTTTTTTCACACCAATTTATTGGTCAAACAAGACCTTATGTGCAGGAGTAGCAGTTCATTACTTATTTTTCTATATAACCACCACCGACAGCAATGCATTTTTCCCACAGCGACAGCAATTTGGATATAACAGCTGCATAAAATGTCATTGACTGCTTGTGTAACACTACCGCACAGCATGCAACAACACAGAAGAGACCTTAAAGCATACAATCAAGATTGATTTCTCTTTTTTCCTTAAAGCCATTTGTTTTTTTTTTACAATCATGTATTTCACTTGCTGTAATTTGGCTCTTCGCCCACCTATCAATTTTTATTTTTACCACCTTTGTACTGATTGGTGGACATCAGACCATAAATTTGGGAGCCCTGGCTCGCTTACCTTGTAGATGTCTTTTGCCTCGATGATGAAGTCATTTCGAAATGCGTGGGCTCCATTAAAACTCTACCGTTTTGCTATTCCTGGACCTATTTATTTTCTAATATCCTCTTTTAGGTCGATATCTGTCTTCACTTTTTGAAAGCTATCAAATAGAATTAACTATAACTCAATATATGACTGCTGACTATGGTCTCAGGAAGTCTTCTCATTTGAAATCATTAGGAGTGCTAGTTGAGAGGTTAGAAGACTAGAAGAAAAGGAGTAAAAAATCTGGAAAAATTGGCAATTGTGAGATTTATTGAACTATTTATAGAATTAGGATATGGTGGGATTTATTGAATCTGATGCTTTTTGGTGTGACTATAGTCATCATAGACAAAGAATTCTAAAAAGAACAGGAATAAAGTGACAAATAACAGAAGGGAAGGTATCTGATTGGTATACTTAAAAAACAAGCTAATGACAACCGCTTACCAATAAAGAGTCGATACCAAGCAGTCTCTATAGCTCCCCTCTGCTTCCGGAGTCTTAAATTGTGGAAAACCATATTAATGCAAGAAAGCCAATTGTCTGAAGATTGCTAACCCAAGTTAACTGTGCTAATAACTTCAAATTTGGAATCCAGATAATTGGCTTCTGTGCATTTCAATTTAGAGTCAAAATTTACTCAGATTCTCAATAACGGCCGACTGAACGTTCTTTACACCATCCACTAGCAGCTGGATGGTACCCCCCAGTCGTCTACACCACTGAGGTTTTGGCAGGTTCATATCTTCTGCAGTCTCTATGTTTTGACTTGGCGTTTGCATTATCCTACCATTTCTTATCTGGAAAAAAAAAAGGGATCTGGCATTTTCTCTCCAATTTCAGAGTACTTTGATACAGATTAGAATCATGATGGATGCATACTGCTTATGTGTTTCTCTGCTTTTCTAAGATTCAGATCTAAAATTATTTTAAAGAAGCATTTGGCACCCCTTTCCTTTAAAACGAAAGATATCTAGGAATGGTCTTGTTGAGGAACTTCTTAAAAACAAAAACATTGAGCATGGAATAGCTGGTTCTCCAGCCCTGAATCACATGCAGCAGATTTGTCGTCCCAGAGAAGCAACTCCATTATACCACTCTCCTCACAGAATACTTTAAGGAATTAGACAGACTACCAAGACATATTCAGAAAATAACATTTTTTATTTGTATCACAACTATTTCTGTACAAAATGGCATTAAAATATTTGGCAACGTTTCTTGATTTTTTTAAAACTTGGACGCAACAGTCTAGTTACAACATTCAGCTATGTATTATTTTTTTAAATTCATTATAAATATATTTTAATTCTATTTTATATTTTATAGGTTCATGTTCTAATAATCATTGACATAATCAATTAAATTTTCCCTTTAGAAACAAATGAGTAACACTAAGACTTAATGAGCTGTACAAGAAACCTAATTCATGGTTTAAATAAAATTCTTTATCATGGAGTCACAATACTTTTCATATTTTAGCCTCTACAATTAATTATCGGATGTTCCGTGTCTTACTTTATGGCAAATGGCATGTTGCTTCATTTGCACACATTGCTTCTTCAAAATAAAAGAAACAATATTCTTAAATAAAATAGTAATCAACAGCACAATCTTTAGAAAGTACAGTCAACAGCACTAGTATGAAAAATAATTTAACTGATCAATTGTAACTTTTTTAGCATTAGGATCATCTATCTCATCTTCTTCCATTTCCTCTTCTTCATCCTCTTCTTCCTCTGCTCTCATTATTACATTTGAAAACATATTTGAACCTGAAGGGAAGAAGAAAAAAAAAAATGTCATTTTTAATTTTGAAGATTCAAAGAAAGGATGATCATATTTTTTTCCACATACGAGGAGATATCAGAAAGTAACATCATTTATTTGTTTCAAAGAAAGTTACAAAACATACAGGTAAACAACTATATGCAGCTGAAACTACAAGTCTTTATCTACTTTTTCATATATGAGGGCGAATCAAAAAGTAAGTTACACTCTGCACCATCTGTGGTCGAAGAGCACCGACATCATTCGCCGTTTTTAAGGATGTTGCCTCTATGTCTAAAACCGGGAAAAGTCAGGGAATTTTACAAAAAATCAGAGAATTTTACGAAATCAGCAAAAAAAATGCTAAATAGGAATGAAAAATTTGTAATAGTATTGTTGTCATGGCACAGCAACTGGTTGTACACTCCAAGTTGGAGATTCGTGGAACAATGCGTTTTTTGTGGGCGAAAGGCTTAAATTGGACCGAAATCCAAAAGGGAATTTGCAGTGTCTATGGGGATAATGTGATTTCTTGTCCTGCAATTGTGAAGTGGTGCCAACAGTTCGAAAATGGGCGCTCAGACTTAACGGACCAATACCGCGCAGGAAGACCATCCACATCCAACACTTCCAAGCACAATGCCAGTGTTAATAGCTGGGTACTGACTGAGCGAGAAGTCTCACCAGATTTGCCTTGCTAAGCCGCCACAGCTGTATGCCTCGCCACATTTGCCTCGCGAAGCAGCTTTGGCCGTATGCCTTGTGAGGCAGCCTCAGTTTCAAGGAAATTGTGCCAACAGTTGCCTTGCGAAGCAAGCGCAAGCCAGAAACCGGCAGAGCATTTTATTACTCTCAGTTCAGACCATAGCGCGACTGCGTGAGGCATTTGTTCTGAGGCTCTTTGAGCATCAACAAAAACCGACTCAGAATGGCTCAGGCGAGGCTGCTCGCTCAGACAGTAACCGGCTAATGAGATGATTTTGGACAATCGGCAAATCAGAATTAAAGAAATCGCCCGAATGCTTAGCATCTTATGGGAGTGTGCTGACATGCTTGAGTAACGCTGGAGCGAATTTTTACCGCAGCAGCATGGAAAAGTTAATTTCATGTTCAGACAAGTGTTAACAATTATGTAGGAAAGTAAAATAAATGGTGCACGTTCCTCAGAATGTGTGTATGGGATCTTAACTTATATCTATTTTTACTGTTTCAGAGTGTAACTTACTTTTTAATTCACCCTCGTAGACACCTTGACGATTTAGGATTTATCCCAATGCTGCACCAGTTTAGGAAAACGTCGCTCGCAGAACTCTGTCGGCTGTGAATACAGCCAATGGCAGATTAGTTCCTCGTCAGTTTCAAACCTCTTACCACCCAGAAATATCTTCATGGGACCAAGAGGTGGATGGTTTGGTTGGCAGGTTTGTTTGGTATTAACATCCTTTTCAACTGCCATGGTCATTTCAGGACGGCGTTATAGGGGCCGCAAATTTTGCCTCGCAAGGGTTCTTTAACATGCAGCCGGCAAACCACTACACGGGACCAATGGCTTTACGTCCCTTCCGAAGGAAGTGCATGATCTCTGGATTTTCCCCCTGAAAAAATCCTCGTCGTCCTCGGGCATCAGAGGCGATCACGAAACCACCGAGCCACCGAGGCCGGTCAAGCGGTGGAAGTCTGAGGGTGCTAAGTCCTTATTGTAAGCTGGGTGATCTGGAACCTTCCAACCGAAATGGACCAGTTTTGCTTCGATGACGTTAGCCATATGCAGACATGCATTGTCATGAGTAAGTCTAACATAGTTTCCTCTTTTTGGTCGCTTATCCCAAATAGCATGCTGCAGTTCAGTCAACATTTCACAATAGATAGCAGCGTTGACAGTCGACCCATGAGGCAGGAACTCTGAGAATAGGATGCCTTACATATCCCAAAAAATTATAAGCATCATTTTCCAAGTTAAAGGAGAAACTCTGGATTTTTTGCGAACCAGAGAATATGGATGTTTCCACACCATGCTTGCAGTTTTAGGCTCAAGCGTGAAGTGCAAGACCCAGAAACAATGCCATTCAGAAACTCATTTTCCTCCGCTGCAGATGCTTCAGACTGTACGCCATTCTGTTGCCGGTCTGTTCTGGTGTCAGACTTTTTGGAACCAGGCGCAAACAGACACTGCAGAATCCAAGCTTCTCATGCACCATATCCCATGCAGAGCCATAGGATGTGTGAAACGTTTCACTCACTTCTTTCAAGGAGATGCAACGGTTTTCTCTGATTATGTTGTTAATGTCCTCAATAATGGCTGATCATGCCACTGATGCAGGCAGCCCAGAACACGGTTTATCGGTAAGGCTAACGCTTCCTTCCTGAAACATTTTACATCATTTTCACACATTGGAATAGTCCAGAAGGGTCGGCACCATAAACATCTACCATTTCCCCATGAATTTCAGCGGGTTTCTTACCTTTTGTGAAAAAAAATTTTATAACGGCTCGCTGTTCTTTCACTGTAGACGATGTGATAGTGGCGGCCATTTGTAAAACGACTAGTAGCACATGTGCAGAAACAATTCTTGTTATGCAAAGTCTGTGCATGTACTCAGCCTTCTTTTTGGGAATGTTAACTTTTACACAGTGACTATATTTCCTCTGTTAAAAAAATAAAACATGTTACTTTCTGATATCCCCTCATACAATATATGGCCAAACGCATCCCTGTTGTAGAATCGAAGATTCTTGAAGCACATATTAATAGGATTTGGTCACTTTTTGCATCAATCACAGCCTACACATTTCTGAGAAGATTTTCCAGACTTCTGCATCTCACAGACTTTTGATAAATAGTTGCAAGAATTGCCTTCCTTGAGAGATGCAGTGAGTCAGTTACAGAAGATGGATAATCTGGCTGGGCTCATAACACTAGTCAACACACATTTTGTAACTAAGACCACACAGTGTTCTTAGTGGTAATTTGTATGTAGAATCCGAATCTGCTTTTAGATTTTTTCTATCATGTCACATTTCCGAGTTGTGCACTTCGAGACTTCTATGTTAAAGTAACGGGTGTGAAGAGAAGCATCTGCAATGTTAAACTATCCATATTTTATCCGCAAGGAAATTTATCAGGCCCCAAACACTGAATAATTTAAAAATGTTTCATTAAAAAAAATAGAAATCTGTGCTTGCTAGAGAAATTCAAAATTATATTTGCAATCAGCAGAAAAAATTCTACCAAAAATCACCCACTTTCATTTAGTTAAAAGGAAAATTCTTAAAATTTGTTGGCAATGTAATCTGTGTTCTAATTTGTCCCAGAGATGTTCAACAGATGTCCCATTGCATTTTGAAACTCATTACTGCCACTGGGGACATGCAATGTTCCTTCTCTCCCTCTTCACTGGGGATTCAACTGTTATGATCAGTAAGTTCGCCCTGCTGCGCTTTCACTGCTGAACATTTCCATTTGTACATAGTTACATCACTTAAATTATGGTGACCAGATTTTTTCCAGGTGTAACCTGAGACCCGGGGAGGGGGGCTTGAAACGAAGTTTTATGAGCAAAAAGTAGATCATGTACTTAAAAGTATGCAATTCATTGGATAATGCCACACCCCAGGACATTTCATGACTGGGATGGGTGATGCAAAAATATAGACTGTTCTTGGTAAACAGGGACATCTGGTCACCATACTTAAACTGATTTTGTAGCAAGGGAGATATTTAACGAACCGTTACCACAACGGTGGCATTCAATATCATGCCACGTTCAAAGTCGTTGAGCTCTGCTGACGTACACACCCAAGCTCCCAATCCTGCACCAGTGCTTTTATCGTTTGATGATGTACCAGACCATGTGAACAGTCAAACTTACTTCTTCAGAGGGGTGTCCAGATACCTTTGAGCATATGCTGTATAATCCATACACCACATTCCATTTTGCATTTCTTGTGAATGTGATCTTTAGATTATAACAAGACTCAGAATCTGACACCATGTACTGCGTAAGCAAGTTACTGTAAACTTGAAAAAGGCAGGAAAGAATGCCAAAAACTAGTTGTGAAATTTATTTTGCACTACGTTGTAATGTAGAGACTCTATTTCATTAATATTTAACCCTTTCACTATGCAATTACATGGTCATTCATGAAATGAAGGAATTATTCACTTCTTGTAGAATAACAAGAAGTTTTTCAAAGCCTGTGGGGTGAATCTGCTTTGTAAAGGTACAGAAATTTTGGGACAGGATATATCCATTTTTACATAGCAAAAGGATTAATACGGAAATAAATTATACATGTTTTATTGCAGTTAAATATGCAGGGTGACATTTAATCTCTGTGACTCTTGCCCTGAGAGACTCCATCAGAAGAGAGAGAGCTCAAATCTCACAGCCAATGTTGCAATCTGCCGTTTTCAATATCGTTAACCGCTTAAATTTGGTGATAGAAGAGAAAGGTAGCCATATCCAGCAGGTTATCCAATGAAAAATGTAAATCCTTTATTTGCAAATTTAAGGATTGGAAACATTATGCCAATGTTAAAATATCATTATAATCTGTTCATTAATAAAGCCATTATCAGCTAACAAAGTGAGGAAGTTTTTTTTTGGTCCACCCTGTACTTGTTACAGGGTGGTCCAGAAAAATAAATTTAGTAAGAAATACCGTAAATTTCCAACTTCAGAGAGCTCTGGAGTGTGTTCTACTGCTGCAATGAGACAAAATTTGTACTACATATAAATCAAATGATACACTTGACATTTAATAAATAATAAATTCAAGTATCCAAATTCACCAATAGATGGCGCTGTAGCACGAATGGTATTTATTTGCATATACTGAACAAGTGAAACACCATTCGCATTACAACGCATGCTCATTGGCATTATTCGTTGGATAAGGCACCAGCGAATTGTGCATGAGCATTAGTTACTTATCTGAACATCATCCTTATATTGAAGGAAAAAGCTCTACTGGTAAAATTGTTCTACCAGACCAATAAAACTAAGTTGCAGCTGTGGAAAATATGGTTTTGCAATTAGAACACTTTATTCCAAACAAAAGGGAACATATTGAGCAGTTAATAAACATTTACACGTGTAAAAATATTCAGCATTTTCTTCTGAGGGAAAATTTTGGTCTCCTGGGGTTAAGATGTGGGTAAGCAAAGCCTTTCCTTCCCTAAAACGCTGGATTTGCCCTAACTCAGCTCCTCCTTGGTCTCCGAGCAAAGGGAAATTCACGCTCGTTGAATGTACTCTGGAGGTAAGCACGAGTTATGCTCACTTGCTACCGGCCCTCAACTTCTCTAATCCCTGTTGTGCAATCTTGCGGTTCTGTTAAGGCGACGGGGCTCGCAAACCAGGGGTTTACCTGGAGGAGTTTGCTTTCCTATCCCTAGCTGGGCAACCAACAGAGATGCAAAGTTCGAATGGGTATTTGTGGTGGGGTGTGTGGGTATTCAGTACGGCCGGGACCTTCACAAATTAGCCTCAATGATGTTTATTTATTTTAGTTTTGTCTGTTGCCGATGAAAATATTTAATTTTTTGTTCGTTTTTAATCAACACCATTAATAAATTTGCAACAATACCTCAAAGAAGTATAAAAATAGAATGTTATTTTATTTTGCTAGCCTAAAACGTTTTTGTGTGTGTATTTAGCCATTTCACCATTGTTAGGACTTCGAAAATGGAATTGTTGCGAGGCAAAAAAGAAAAAAAAACTGGTGTTGAGGGACATAAAAAAAATTTTTTTTGGCTAAAGGATAGCCAGCAGCGACCAAGGAGAGAGTATGCTCTTGAACCACTGTTAGAATTCGAAGACAGGATGAATTGTCAACAGAGACATGCATTCACTATTGGGAAAAATTAGGAAGGACAATCCCTTGACATGAGTGGAATGCTTGCCTGAAGAATTTATCTTGACAAAATTGTTTTGCAGCGAGATGAGAAATTATTTACTTCCTTCTGGCAGACATTCGAACATATCCCAAAAACATCAGTGGTCTCAATGCAGTTTGTGCTAACCAATTGAATTGAAGAAATACAGGAATAAATTATTAGGAGGCATTTAGCAAGCCTCAGGAAATGATATCAATATAATATTGTAAACCGAATGATCGGCTTCATGTACTTGAATTTGTTGGACATCAGCCCTAGCTCAAATTAGCTTCATGTAATGCACACACCACAACTAAGACTGGAGATCATGGACGCTTCAAAGTTGATGATTCACGTTCTACAAAGTTAAAGTACACAGATAAGTGTTTTTTCCTTATTTGCATTACCACTGTTTCGATGACTTTATGCTTAACTCAAATGTTCACTTCTGCAAGAGTTTGTGTAGGGATATCTTGATGCCTTGCTTCCGAGAAAATGGAATCATCTGAAGCTTATCATGCTGGACATTCGTGGGTGCACCACAAAGAATCGATGATTTGCAGTCATTATAAGGAAATGCCTAACCAGAGAATGGGATTTATGATGTTAGGATTGCGAGAAGGAACTCGGCCGTGCTCCCATTACTAACTTTTCTGTTTGTTGTAGTGTAATGTTCACTTTTGTGTTGAAGATATCTGCACATAAGTATGTTTGTTTTATTATTTGTTTTCCTGTAGGTCCAGTCTTAGCGCATACTGTTCTGTTCATTTGTGTCTAATCTCATCTCACCGTAGTGCTTCATCAATTTATTGAAGAACCTTGGAGTTTACCTCATTGGGTTCAAACACCACGTTGTTCCATATGTTGGTGTAAATCGACACCGCAACGACTCAACTTCATAAGTAATTGAACCAGCACACAAGATAATTGAGTCCATCAATAATGCCTTACACTACCAATGAAAGAAATGGAAATCCATCGAGTGGACTGGGGTATTGTTGAAGGGTGGGGATAACTCCTTGGAGTGCCAGTAACGGGTAATTATGGGGTTGTCATTTAAAAGTGTGTGAGAATATTAATCACCTAATCACATAAGCCCGTTACATATTTATGTGTGTGCTCCAGTGCCACCTATTGACGGATTTTTGTATTGCTATTCTTTTTATTTAAGAAGTGACAAGAGCATCATTTGAATTACCTATAGTACAAATTTTGTCTCATTTGGAGCAGTAGAACACACTTCAGAGCTCTATGAAGTAGGGAAGTTATTTCTCGCGAACCCTGTAAAAACTTTAAGAACACACTTAGCCATAAAAAGAGACTCTTGAAACACACACATGCTTTCCAACTTGAATATGTAATCTGAATTTTGGCACCTTAAAGAGATTTAAAATTTGTTTTACCTTTAGCATTCAATGGGAACTGCGTCACTTGTAAATCCAACTGCTTGGAATTAATGTTGTCATCATCCATCTACAAAAAATACAAAATTATTGCCTGAGAAAGTTTACCTAACGTGTGATAAGGGCAAGAATAAATGTTTCCACATGATCCACAATAACCCCCAATTCTTTTGATTTTCTCTTATTAAGACACTATGTGTAAAAATCAAATAATGCAAATATCAATAACATACAATTATGAATAGAACTTATTATTTAGATACGTTTAATAGTAAAGTTAAATAAATGAAGAATAGCTTATGACTGACTCTTAATTAGCACCTTGCCACTCATCTAACTTCAGAAGCTGAGAAATTAACCAAAATTATATATTACAGTAGCTGAAAATTTTTTCTTCATCGACAACACCTTGCCAAATATCTATACCCTGGTCCTGCTATGTCCCTGAGGAGAATCTCAAGACTTGTGTGCGAAAACAAAAAGGCAACAATCACACAAATTACTGCTCATTACAACTCAGTTTCCCAGAAAACAATATCAGAACTGACAAGTCGCACCTTGACTTGAATGGGTTAACAAAGCCAAAGACCATCTCAAGTGCTGTCAAGAGAAGAACAAGAAAGCATGCCTCCTGTGGGCAAAGCAGCACAAAGATTAGACCACTGAGGATTGGAAAAAGGTTACCTGGTCAGACGAATCTAGGTTCCTATTGCATCATGTTGATGATAGGCTAGAATACGGTGAAAACAACATGAAGACATAGACTTCTCATGTCTGGTGCAAATTTTGCAAATTAGTGGAGGCAAAGTACTTGTGTGGGGAATGTTTTTTGGCATGAATTGGGTCCTCTAATATCTGTAGACAGTCATTTGAATGCCAAAGCATACATAAACATTGTTGCAGATCAAGTTCACCCCTTCATGCTCACAGTTTATCTGCATGCAGATGACTCCTTCCATTAGCACAAAGGGCCAGAATCACTATGGATTGGTTCCGTGAACATGGCAGCGAGTTCTCCTTGGTGTAATGGCCAGCTCAATCCCTAGATCTCAACCCCGTTGAACATCTTTGGCATGAGCTGGAAAGGACCGTTCGCTCCTTGCCTACACCTACATCAAATCTACGAGAATTGTGTGAAGTTCTCATGTCTGCATGGGCCAACATTCCTGTTGAACGTTTTCAGCATCTCGTTGAAGCTGAGATGGTTTTGAAGGGCTAATGGAAGTTCAACACACTACTAGACAGATATAGCTAATAAAATGGCAACTCAGTATAAAAGCACTGTCAGAAATTATAGAATCAGAAATTAGATAACTTGTCTTATGCAGAAAATCTTATTAATCGTGATATTATTGAGCAGGTACTTCTGTAGAATAAATTAACATACAGGGTGTCCCAGAAGTCTTGACGCTTCATTTACCACAAAGATATTAATTTCACTTGTTCAGTTATTAGAATGAGATCCATCCAGAAAGACACTCGCCTCACGTCGGAAGATTTGCAGTCTTTTCTCAGGAAAGGTCATGAGATCAAAGGTTAGTGACAAACATGATAAGCTGTCCCAGGCAAGAGGTATTAAAGCATTTCCACAAAAACTCAACCTCTTTGTTAGTGGGTTGCTTCACGATATTTGAAATTTCGAAGGGTACGCGCAGAGGCATCACATTCGGAATCTGTTGGGGACGCGAAATTATCTTTTGAAACAATGCCAGCAGCACAGCAAAGACATGTTAAGAACATTTCAAAGTGATCTGGTTTTTATCAAGAACATTATTACTGGTGATGAGATATGGTGCAAAACAGCAGTCATCTCCAATGTTCCTACCAAAAACAAAGGCTATTAAATAGCTATATTAGACTTATTCATCAGAAATATTTCAATATTTCCTATAAGACTGGGTTACTGGGACACTCTGTATATTTATGAATGCAGCTAATGATAAGGATGTGGACTCATCCATGGCAACCAAAGGATGACAATCTGAAGTAGAACCTGTATTTAGATAGCTTAGATGGCCAACAAATTAAATGGTAAAATAAAACAAGACTGAACAACAAAGCAAAATGAACTTACCAGAGATTCAAGTAGCCTACTCTTAACTACGCATACACTGGTGGAAAAAAAATCCCAACACAACGAAGGACTTATGCTAGATGAATGAAATTTGGACAGTATATTCAGCTATGGTATTTATTCAATTGATTCAAGTTTCAAGGTTACAACTTATAGGGGGCGTCACCAGCACCACCCTGTACATGGTGAAAAGCACGGACTTTAGTACCCGCTGTAGTCGCCGTGCTGGTCTATTCAGGCTTGCACACGTGCATGCATGCATTTTGTAGTATGACATTCCATGCCTGTTGTACCTGGATGGTCAGATCAGCGACAGTTGTTGCTGGTTGTGGAAGAGCCCTGACACGGCGTCCGACCATGTCCCAGACGTTCTCGATGGGCAACAGATCTAGTGATCGTGCTGGCCAGGTAGGATGTGGATACCCTGAAGGACACGTTGGGTTGCAGTTACAGTGTGGGGTCGAGCGTTATCCTGTTGGAACAGCCCCCCTGGCATACCAGCCTTGAATGGCAGCACAATGGGTTCAACAACCATCCGAATGTAAACATTTGCCGTCATGGTGACTGGGATAACCACCAGGGGTCCTGCTGTCGTAGGAAATCCCTCCCCACACCATAACGCCAGGGGTGGGGCCAGTATGCCGACGACGGATATAGCTCGGTAACAGGACTTCCCCACTCCTCCTCCTGACCCTTGTGCGACCATCACTCTGACCCAGACAGAAACGACTTTCATCCGTGAAGACCACAGACCTCCATTCTGCCCTCCAAGTCGCACGGTGTTGAGGGGTAAGAGGCAAACATGCCACAGGGTGCCTGGAGTGGAGGTTCCTGGCCAGGAGACCGTTCCGAATTGTGCATGGAGTGACGTTGGGTGCGCCGGTCAACCCTGTCTCCAGTGGCCGGGGTCGTCCAGATCCTGGTCTCCTGGTAATCTTGCCTTCCCTGGACCATTGCTGCCAACAGTTGTACACAGTGGCAACGTCTCGACCCATGCGTTCTGCAATAGCACAGAATGAAAGTCCACCCTCTCGAAGGCCCACTACACGTCCTCGTTCGAATTGGGTTAGCTGCCCATATTCACATCGCAGTCGCCTTCGAGGCATGTTTTACGTACAGCATCACACATGCCCACAAGTGTCTGAAGTGACACAGACGAGCGTCTGATCTCCTTTATATCTGTCATTGGAATGTCTCATTTGCATGTACAGGGTGGTGCTGGTGGCGCCCCATATAAGTTGTAACCTTGAAACTTGAATCAATTGAATAAATACCATAGCTGAATATACTGTCCAAATTTCATTCATCTAACACAAGTCCTTCGTGGTGTTAGGATTTTTTTTCCTGCCAGTGTATAAACATGAAAAATGCAGAAAATAAAAGATTTTGAAGGAAATCAAATATTAACACATACCATTTCTGAATTAGATGTAGATGCTTCTATGACACCATCGGTGGTAGTTTGCCGTACTTTTTCTTCTCTTATCTTGGCAAGAAGTGATAATTCCTCTATCTAAGACAAAAAAAAATTATGTCAACACATTCAGTGAAATTCATAAAAAATACTATACAATAAGTAATTTCCTCTGTTAAAAATACTTTTTTTAATTTTATGGATACACAGCCTAATCACTTTAAAAGAAACATCATCTAATTATGTGTATCATTATCTACTAGTAATGTACAGATCAAGCATTTGCATTCAATATAGCTTGATCGCATCTTGGCATTGTCCTTATGAGATATCAAAAACATTCTGGTGAAATTAAACTCCACAACAAGGTAAGTACATCTTGTAACCCTTGTCGATTCAATTGTGGTGAAAGCTTGTTATGAAATGCCCTTTTTAGCTCCTCCCATAAATGTTCTATAACAGGGGTGTCCAACCCACAGCCTGTATGTGACCTGGGAGAGTAACAAATATGGTGCAGCACTAAATCAAAATCTTACTTCATAATTAAAATAATTTTTACAAAAAATCCCACTGTATTTAATACAAATTAGATGTGAATACTGTAACAAACTGAAGAATTTATTGGGAGTAAAAATTGTTGGTCTGGTTATGACAGGATATATTGTGGTCATTAATAAATGTTAAATTCATGTGCAGCACTTGACAAATATTTTGTTACGCGATGTGGCCCGTGACAAATTTTTGCTGGACGTGATCCAGAAGAGAAAAGTTTGGATTGAGAAAAGGTGACTATATGTATACAAGCCGCTGTCATGACTGATGAACCCTGGGCATCTCCAACCATGAAAATTTCTCCACACTGTAATATGTGTACTAGCACGCATGACACTCACATTTCATGATGTATCCATAGCCCCATGATGTTTACACCAACTCTCCCGGCTGAATGGTTTAACAGAACCAGTGATTCATTTAACCAATGAAAATGGGCTAACTTTTATATTTTTTTTTTCTCCAGAGAACAATGGCACTGAGCTGGGTCTGTTACCATGGCTAAGGGAAATAAACTGAGCTGTTTATTTTGGGATATTTTCTTCATTGTGGCTGTTTGGGATATTTTCTTCATTATGATTCTGGAAAGACTTCTTTAATCATTACTATCAACCTGTATTTTTCATCCACAATATGGTTTCAAAGTTTTCCAGTTTACACAATTCATTGTACGGTCTATTCCAAAAGCGTTTTCCATTAGGTGAATGATGTTTGGCTTCCTTGCAATACATTAAACCAGTGAAATTAATCGGTTCAGGCAAGAGTTCAAATCACGTCGGATTCGACTTCTTGCGTGAAGTGATCAATTCCACTGGTTTAAAGTATTGCAACGAAGCCAGACATCATTCACCAAATGGAAAACACTTTTGGAATAGACTGTACTTCCGAGATACTGTTGCCTATCATGTGTGATCATTTGGAAAATAGTTAACTTCCATATACCCACAATAATTTTTGCCTTTAAGTCACTGAAATTATAACAGTCAGCCATTCTGCTGTACTGTCATTATACAAACTAAATCTTAGGACATCATTCCATCATTATAATTAGGATATGCTGTAAAGCATGGTTTCCATGTGTGTAAAACAGCAGAAACCACAAAGCAGAAAAAAAATCACTTCCTGCTCTCTTCTTTCTGTCCAACAAAAAATTCTCTTATCTTTGTAGGCTAAAAAAACAAAACAAAACAAAAAAAAACCCCAGGAGTTTTCTGTCAGGCAAAAAGATGAAAGCAGGAAGTGACAGTGTCAAAAAAAAAAAAAAAAAAAAAAAAAAGGAAAATTTTCTGCCTTGTAGTTTGTCGTTTTTATGTTAGTGCCAAAGGACGACACAGCAGAAGTGTGCTACCCAAGCACCATCCTTTGTTGTAACTTGGCTTTGAATGCACACAGTATACAGATCGTTCATTCCTCCTCAACCATCAATCGAATTAGTGTTTCCACATCAAGTCTTTTTTATGGCCTTTTCAGCTGTGTGAGCTGAATGTCCGACACATTATTTTGTGTGTGTATGAGTGTGTGTGTGTGTGTAAGAGACAGAGAGAGAGGGAGAGAGAGAGACATCACAGCAGAGATTGTTTTCTATTCAAAAGTTGAACTCAACCCAACTCCAAAAAGCAGAAATTTTTAGTTGGTGTGACTTATCAGAAAATTTTTCTGTTTCATGGTTTCTGCTGCTGTTTTTTTCACATGGGAACTAGGCTTAACTCACTCCTGTTTAACGGTTAAACCGCAAACTTACTTTCGGTATAAGATCAATTATAGTTATTACAGAATTGTTGTTTGGTCCTGAAGCAACTGAAATTCCACATGGCTAGTAGTATTTTTCCTAACGGATGTAGTATTGATACTGCAAAGTACTCGATACTTTTTTAGTACTAAGCATCAAATACCTGATACTCCAAAAAGTATCGATACCTTTTGATACTTTTATTTTAAAAAATGGTTCGTTATTTTTTATTGTCAAAAATTGCTTTTTTCCAATAGCCCAGAAGGTTAAAAAAAACTAGTAAAAACACAACCACATTCTGCCTTCTCCAATTCTTTAATTCCAAAAATTGTCATCAATACTTTGCAAAAACAACATGTTCAGTTTTCTTAATTGGAAAAAAAAGGAGTTTTCCTCCTAGCATCTTTGATTGCTGTTTGCGGATGCTGGGTATCCAAGTGTTTTTTTTTTTTTTTTTTAAGTTGGTTGTATTTCTGCTGTTACACAGATTCTTTTGGCAGAGTTTACATTTTGCCATGGTAGGTGAAACCTAGTTTAAAAAAAAAAAAAAAAAAAATCCCAAACATAGTTCCTCGTCTGTGCATGTGGCACACGCTTACTTTTAATAACATTTTACTTTCTACGAGTTGTTAAATTCAACAGTTGTACAGCACTGCACAAAGCACTGCAGCAATAGAATAGTTAAAAGCATGATTTTAATACCGCACTGCTGCATGCAACATAGTGCAACATGATGTCATTTTGATCCTTCAGCGCTGAAGAACTGTTGAATTTAACAACTTGCAGTTCCCTTTTCTTTCTTTATTGATACCTTGGAAAGGACGATACCTGACGAAGAAATACCTGATACCAATTTTTGAAAATATTGATATATCGATGTATCGAGTACTTAGGAAAAACACTAATGGCTAGTAAAGGACCAACATAAGCTTTCATCTGTGTGTGGGATTCAAACCAGTTTCAGTGGATTCAGATTAAAATAAAAACAACAACGTATTTTTCAGGTAATTTGATAAAACTTATAAAAAAATCAGATAAAAATTAGGGCTTCTTTTGTGGGTTATGTCCTCTTTCGTGCTTTTACTGTGGAGGTTTGGTCGGATCCCTTGTGAAATAGCAATATTTAGTTTCCAACACAGATTCAGTCACAAATTTTAGTCGTTTTACATTTAATGTTTTGGTCAAAATAAAAAGGAGACGTTAAAGAGAGATCGAATCATTAATGTTTTAATGCTAATCCTAATTGTTTGTAAGCTTTCACAGCAATATTTTTTAAGTAAACAAACTAGAAAGAGTTTCCAAATATTATTTTGTCATTTTAATTCATTTAATGCTCTCCGTGTAAAGGTTTATTTATTAAAATGTGTATAGCTCTAAAGCGAAGTCACGAATGAATGATTTTTTAAAAAAAGAGACGTTAAATGAATGACTTGGAATGAATTTATTAACTCTTTTTAGTTTGTTTACTTAAAAAATCACGCTGTGGACGCTTACAAACAATTATTGGTTAAATTGAACTATCTGCACAAATCGCGAGTCAAATCGCAAACGCAAGTCTCACTCTCGGCCCTGCGGGCCTCGCTGGTCAGTGTTTTCCGTACCACTCTCGGCCCTGCGGGCCTCGCCGGTCACTGTTTTCCGTTACTCGAACGCCTTCGGCGTTCTGTCTACGACGTCCCCCTCCGGGGGCAAATAATTGATATATACCCCAACCTATTTGGTTACAGGGGGCAGTTGGTTTCCCCCCGGCCGGTTACAGGAATCGCGACAATTCAGTTTGCGGAATAAAGGCTTGGCCACATAGCTTGCGAGAACTAGTAACGAAAGTTTAAAGCGATAATCGTCAACCGCAAACAACATTCGTTTTACGCTTTACGTTTATTCTATTGCAACGATATTCAACATAGTCAACACATAGCCAGCGAGAACAGAACGCGAAATGACCTGATAAACATGGCTGGCAATTCTGAGCTGCGTCTGTTATTATTACAGTTTTTACAAATTGGTTTCATACAATTTTAAATGAATTTCATATATTTTTAAATAGGTTTAATACGATTTTAAATGAATTTAATACGCTTTCAAATGAATTGAATACTCTTTCAAATAGATTTAATACATAAATTTTAAATAAATATAAAGTGTGTAAATGAAGTTTAAATACACACTCTAAAATTACATGTTTTAATTTATACAACCAATTATTTTATATATTTATATTATTTTGTTCACCTGGCGATAATTTATAAGACTATTTTTACCTGTATTGTAAAAAGGTTTCACCAAGATGAAGGGGGGGGGGGGTATCTGTTCTTGGTTTCACCTAACGACAAACATTTTCAAAACAGACGATTGTAAAATTAGTAACATTTCTCGTTTGTAAAATTGGATGAAATAGATGAAAATATGAATGCACAGGAAATATTAGTACATTTAAGCAACGGCGGGTTTATTACGATTCCAATTTCATTGGACAATCTTGCGAAAATGAATTAAATGTTAAAAATAACTCAAATGTTGAAACCCAGTCAACTCCTAACGAAATTCAGACCACAACATCTCAAAAAATAAACGCTGGCAGTACCAAAAAAATTCCGATGATCAGAGAGAAAGAATTATAGAAATGATTACAGTAAAAAGCTCGAGTAAATTTTTTCAGTCTAATAAGTCAGTAAAGTTTAAAAAATATTTTTACTTTTATTTATTATATTTTTTTCAAATGACAGGTAGCTCAGATATTTAAAATTAGTAAAGGGACATTATCCAGTATAATTAGAAAATTTCTAAAAACGAATCTCGCATACAAACAACATCGAGGAGGACAAGTTAGGAAATTAACAAACGAAGAGGAAATCATATTGGTTCAATGCGTCCAAACACACATTATATTTATTTAAAATCGTATTAAATTCATTTAAAAATGTATTAAATCTATTTGAATGAGTATTAAATTCATTTAAAATCGTATTAAATCTATTTAAAATCGTATTAAATCTATTTAAAAATGTATGAAATCTATTTAAAAATGTATGAAATCTATTTAAAAATGTATGAAATTCATTTAAAATTGTATGAAACCAATTTGTAAAAACTGTAAAAAGGAAAAAGGTTATTATTAAGTTTGTTATTCATATCCTCGTTGTAACATTGGAAATTTAAATTAAGTTCCATTTAAACGATAGAAAATTAAAATTTATCCCATATAAAATTTAAAGCGTCCCGCTTTTCAATTTCGAAAATTAAAATTTCCTTTTTTAACATATCTTCTCGTTTCTCAACCTCCTTCATCGCACTTCGAACTGAAGACATGGTGGCCAGAATTTCTTGCGAGAACTCCTGCTAGAGCGTAAAGCATCAAACTGGATTTGATCGGAGCGAGAAACTGTTTTTCCGCTCTCGCCTTTGAAATTTTCGGTTCTCGCTTATACCAGCGAGACGTTTATGATAGCGACTGTGGTAAAATTCTTTCGCTTTCCAATCTCGCTCGTATTTTTTCGGTTCTCGCAAGCTATGTGAACCCGCCTTAAGTCATCTCGCGATTTGTGCAGATAGTTCAATTTAACCCAATTATTGATAATTATTTCTGTAATTCACGGCGCTGACATGGTCTTTACCGCACTGAGATTCGATCTCTCTTTAACGTCTCCTAAAATAAAATGTAGATGACTGAAAATACAGGTACACAATTTAAAGTGTTTTCACCGCAAAGTGTGCATTGGAACGCTGATAAGACACAGATTGAAATGACACAGCGTCCTGATAATTTTTTGCAGCAAATGTGCATAGAGCTAAAAATATTTTAAGTGAGCGTTTTAAATATTACCTTCAATCTATTTAATTGATCCATTAATTTGTCTTTCAGTTCTTTTAAATATTTTTCTTCGTCTTTCAAAGCTCTCATATCTCCAAAATTTGCCATCTTAATAGAGCTGCTTCTTGTCAAATTATATTAAAGAATTTTGCGTCTCTAATATTGGATGCAGACTGGATAGGCGTCTTCCTGATTGGTTAATTTCAGTAACAGTAACACGTGCTCTTGTTTTGGTTTGCCAATAAAATGAAAAATGTTTAAAATCTAATATCCGTCCTTCCTACATTAACAAATTTTAAAGGCTCGCATCCTCAATACAGGATTGTAAGTACGCCAAATTGCTTAATGTACTCCATCTATGAATTGAAAGAAAAATGTCGGAAAGGAGAATGCAGGGTGAAAGGAAGTAAAAGAAAAATGCTGAATATCTCTACCTCATCGGTCACCTTCACATATACAGAAATAACTCATAATCGTCTTCAGTTTTAAAATGAAGGCAACCTGACTTACTATAACTACCTTCATCCATCCCTGGTCCGGCCTTACCAAGAGTACATTACTGCTGGCCTCACGCGTTTTTAAATGTGGCGTTAGGGTCCTGCGATCAGCAAATCGTCAATCACACTTCACTTTATTGATTTCTTGCAAAGTACGTAATAAGATAATGCCAGGGATTCACCAAGTCATTCATAAACCCCTGATAACGTTCATAATCAGATAATATGCTACGTCAAGAGAATCTCATTAGTGTTGGCATTAGAGATCTAACTCGCAGTCTTTATTAATGGCAAATACCATCATAGGCTTCACATATTAATAACTCCTTCAACGGGACGATTTTTTTTTTCACGCTGAATTGATTTAATTAAGCACTAATAAATGAATTAAAAATTAATTTCTTGTCGCCTTTTAATTTTCTTTACTTTGCTAGGAAGGTGTTGCACAAAATAAATAGGATTGCGTATTTGGCTTGTTACTAGGCAAAAAAAGCTTGGGCATAAGAAAACGAGAAATGCGACATCAACATCAACGAACAGACACGGTTGATAATTCAATTACTCTACATTAAAATTTTAAAAGTATATTAATAAATAATATAGAAATGTCAATAACATTTATATTTTTAATTTAAGGTGGTTTTTAAAAAAGATAATTAATTCTATTTAAATATAAAGCATTAAATCACATTTTTCATTTAATCTAATTCAAAATGGCACTTTCCAAGTTTACGTATGGTTTTAAAAAACTAAGTTAGATGTATTGTGATAATTAACGAATGTTATATAGAAGGGTGAATGGTTTAATTTTTTTAAATAGTGAGATATTCGATTGAAATATCCAGCTAATAAGCTGGATGAACCTTTTGTTTGTATTTGACGAGCATAAGTCAATGTTTCTTTTTTCGATGTTTCGTTCACAATCTTTGATATTTATTTTACTCTTGTATTCATTTCAAAAATAAGTTACATCGAATTTGTGTCAGTAACTTTGTCGATTTGAAAAGTGGTAAAAAAAATGCCGACGAAACTGAAGCCACTCTCGATAGCTGCGTCAATTGAAGAACTAAATGCTAAATCGGCCATTCCTCCGAATTTACAGCAGACGAGTGTGAAACTGTGAGTTGTCATGCTTATGTTAGTCACTATGTTACTTCTTCGAATACTCTTACATTAAAAAATGGGACCTTTCTTTTAATATTGGTTTTGTTCTACCAGGAAATGTAAATCCGCTACGAAGATATTCAGTGAAGCTGAAAAATTTCGAAAAGAAAACGACGAAGAGCGAGCTTATATTTATTACATGAAGTACGCGGGAATCATGCAGGGCATCATCAAAACGAAAGAATATAAAGATAATAAGGTAAGACAGCCACAAGTTAAATAAGAAAATAGTAGCACAATCTAAAACAATATAGGGTACCCCTCCCCCCCCAAAAAGGATTTTCCATAAATCGTATGTACAACAATCTAGGTCGACGACATATATGGCGTATTCGAGTCAAGTAACTGTTGTAAGAAGAAGGTAGGGAACAGGAAACTCAAGCTCATCGAAAGAGTAGTAGGTGTGTGAAAAATGGAAAGTAGAATTATGCTGAAGTAATGACAATTTCCATGAAATAAAATGTGGAATGTACTTAAGTTCGAAAAAAGTAACTTTGACCACTCAAAACTCACGGTGACTTTTCAGAGCTCAAGAAAAGCCTCTGAAAAGTCATCTTGAGTTTTGAGTGGTCAAATTTACTTTCATTGAACTTAAAGGGCAAATGACACCAAAAAATATTGCTATTGAGATAATAAATAATCAGAAAGAATGTAGCATTAAAAAAAAAAAAAAGAAAATGGCAAGCTTTTATGGAAAAGTTACAAATTTTTTAAGAAAGATGCAACAAATAAGTGAAATGAAGACACCCGTCCATTCAAAAATGTTAGCTGCATGTGACATCATCTTAGCCAAACCGAGGCCAATGAGATTTACAGTCCCCTGTAAATCTTGTTGGGCCTGTGGCTATGAATTGCACCACGGTCATCGGGCTTGCAATTTATTTATTTATTTATTTTGGTTAAAAACTATTCCTAAAAACGTTACAATCATCCATCCAGGGCCAGTATGGCCATAGGCCGACAGGGTAGGTCCCTGGATGGAGAACAAGAGACTGTGTCAAACAGTATTGTAATATAAATGATATTGTAATATAAATTACGTTGAGGGGGTGAGGTGGGAAGGGAAAAGGGATAGTTAGATAGGTGGGTGTGTTAAGAAATAATTCTTTATACGGGTTTTAAAGGTTGCAATATTCTGGGATATTCAGAGATCTGGTGGTATAGAAGAACAGTCTATTTGCCTCTGACAGAGATGCTTTTGAGTTCGTAATTATGCTTTATGCGTGTTATTTGCAAGGAGGCTGAGTGTCGAGTGTTGTAAAGGCTTGTGGCGATGAATCGTACCACAGTGTGTAAATCTCATCGGCCTCAGTTTAGCTAAGCTGATGTCATAAGCAACACTCTTGCGGGAGTTTTTGACTTAATTCATAATGAATTTATATTACCGGAAGTGGCCTTTAAATTTTTTCTTGATTAAAAACGAAGTTAAAAAAAAAATTGATATCTAGTGTCAGTAAAGTATTCAAAACTATATGAAATATACTTCCAATTTTATGTCATTTGCCCTTTAAGTACAGGGTGATTATAATTAAAGTTCAACTTTCAAAAAGCTGTAAAAAAAGAAAAAAAAAATGACCACTGATCAAAATGACCTGAATATAGGCAAAGAAGAGGGAAATGGTAGGGCATAAGAAAAAAAATGGTATACAGTGAAACTTCACCTAATGGACACCCCTAAAAAGCGGACATCCCTTAATTACGGACACTTTTTAATTCCCCGGCAGGTCTGTGTACATGTATTGGACTCTTCTCAATAGCGGATACCTCTTAATAACAGACAGATTTTCTTTCCCCAGAGGCATAGAATAACAGAATGGACAGCTCAGCATTTCGATGGTAGTGACCTTGAAGCAGCGCTCCTAACGGATGGGTGAAATCTGCCAGCTGTTTAACCTGCGTTTCTATGGAGCATGCTACGACTTTTTCTAGATTTTTAATTATTTCTCGGTCTGTAATTAACGGAAACCACCAAGATCACATGGAAGCTTGAAATGAATGATATGTAATCTATCGGCGTCAAGAAAAAAATTTTTCTACGAAGGAAAAATAGATATTCGCCTAATTAAATGCTTGAGTAACTTGCTTGGCAATCAGCTGATTGGCTGTTAAGTTTACAGCATACACCTAAATCATTTAGACTTTGCAAGTGTATTAATATATTTTCCGAAATATAGTAATTTCACTCCAAACTAATCTAATTTCAACAACAAAATTAATTTGACTTACTTTAATTTGTTTTTATTGAAAAAGTGATAAGCAAAATAAGTGACAAAAGCCATTAGAATGTAACTTTTAACTATATTTTATACACTTAAAGATATACATTTAGATACACTGTATATTTTAATGATAAAATTACATTGAAGTAAATGATGTTGACAAAAATTAAGAAACTTCAGACTTCAACAAGATAATATAACAGAAAACAAAATTCATAAAAAACTGACAGTTGATTATAATTAATTTACATTTCATTTTAAACTCCATGGGAAACGAATTACTATTTAATTTGAATTCACATTAAAGAATTAAGTTTCTTTAATAATGTGAGGGTTTAAATGATAACAGAAGTATATAAGAGAAGGATGAGACACAAAAACCCTGACAATTTTTCTTTAGTGTAATGAACATAAGAAACTGAAAATTTTATTTAGTTCTACAATTAAACAAACATCACGAGTAAAAGCTTTCATTTTCTTTATAAACATACATAAATTCTGAATACACTTTCACAAAAGATATGTAAATCAAAAATTAACTTTTTTATTTAATAATATCTAAGAAACTGGTCAGTTTGAAAGTTTTAATAGATAAGCAAACATGTCTTAAATGTTTTATTTTCATTGTATACATGAAACAAATTCATATACAGGCTTTAAATTAACTTTATTTATTGAAATTAAAATGAAGAACGAAAAATAAATTTAATAATGAAATATATTCGAAAAGCACCTATTTCCCAATGCTATTCCTATGCTAACCGAACCCACGATTCCACCAGGCAAGTTACTCAAGCATTTAATTAGATGAATATCTATATTTCCTCCGTAGAAAATTATTTTTTCTTGATGCCGATAGATTACATGTCGTTCATTTCAAGCTTCCATGTGATCTTGGCGGTTTCCGTTAATTACAGACCGAGAAATAATTAAAAATCTAGAAAAAGTCGTAGCATGCTCCATAGAAACGCAGGTTAAACAGCCAGCAGATTCCACCCATGCATTTTGGAAATAATACATTTATCAACAGTCATTTTCCAACAGCCTGGCCACCAAAATCACCTGACATGATCTGTAAATTAAGGTGGTCCTTGAACTAGGCAAAAAAAACAGGGTTAATGACTTTTTCTGCCATTGCTGGTGTGGCAGTCTAATAGGGCCCTAATTTTATTCGTATTTCTATGGTCAGCAAATAAGATCTATTTTTATGGCCATAGTTATTAACCATGGTTTAAATTAATTGCTGAAATATAATAGATGCTGGTTTTAAGCATTGCGAAAATAAAAAATTGGCTGCTAATCGGCCCCGGTGAGAAGGTTCACCCTCTATAGTGATCTTTTTCATTAATGTGATAAAATAATGGTGGGATGGGATAGTTCAACGACCACCTTAATTTACAGATCATGTCACCTGATCTTAATCCTTGTAACTTCTGGCTGTGGGGTTATCTGAAAAATGTTGCATTCAGTGGTCCAAATGCAAACTTAGTGGAATTGAAGACATGCATGCATTGCGCAACACATTCACAACATCAACCTGATACACTCCGATTTGTTGTGGAACAAGCTGTTTATTGGTTTGAACTTATGGCAAAAAACAGTGGACAGCATGTTGAGCATTTAGTGCTCAAGTCTCACGATAAATAAAAACCGATTTCATGGTTGCTTTTTCTGCAGTTTTTGCCTCAGGACAATTAAAAACCGATTTTTCTCATCCCAACTTGGAAGTCTTTTTTTTTTTCTTACATCATACCATTTCCCCCTTCACGTATACGAGGGTTGGGGCATAAGTCATGGCAACTATTTTTTTTATGAGAATTCAAGCATGGGTGGAAAATGTGAAATATACAGATGAAAGGACAAGGAATGGACGAAATGTACGGACATTTAACAACACGCCAACACTTTGCTTCTCATGTTTATTAAGGTAGTTGACAACATTACAGGTTTCATGTTCTGGAATCATGAAGCCTGTAATGTTTCATACGTTTCATGCTTCTGGAAAATTTATTCTGGAACATGTTTACAGATTTCATTTTCCAGAATAAGTAACAGAAATCAAAATTGAGAACGGCTGTTTTGATATACGAGCATTGTTCAACTCGGGTTACATCCATCTTGCACGGTGGTTGACTAAGAACTGATTTAACATTGCTGTCTGCGCAGCATCAGGAACTCACGGAGCCATCTAATGTTGTGGAAACATACTACCAGTCACAGCTTCCTTGAAACATAAGACATTTTATGATACCATCCTTTAGCTCTGAGAAAAAAAAATTGTTGCCATGACTTATGCCCCAACCCTCGTGTTCAGGTCAAATTTCAGGTCTTTCTGACCAGTGGTTCTTTTTTCATAGCTTTTTGAAAGTTGAACCTTAATTATAATCATCCTGTATATTCCATGTGTACTTTTATTACCTGGAAAATATCATATCATTATTTTAGATTAGTGCATATATTTACTGAACAGTACTGTACACGTTTCTCGAAAGAAGTCTCCCATGTCGTTTAGGCGCGCATCCTATGTTTGGGGAGATGGGGAATTTCGTCCACGAAAAAAGATGTGGGTTTGAACCAGTTTGTAACTGCTTCCTGTTCCTCCTCATTGCTATTGAAATCTTTGTCCCTTGAGGAATTTCTTCAAATGTCCTGAAGAGACGAAAGTGGCAAGGGGACAAATCCGGGTTGTAAGGAGGATGTTCGAGAACCATCCATTTCTTCTTGGCTAATGAATCCACAACGACTTTTACGACGTGATTGTGCATTGTCATGGAGAATGATCACTCCTGAAGACAGCATGCCAGGTTGTTTGTTTTTGATAGCCATCTTTTTTCACGGATGGCATTTTCTGTCTTCCCAAACAGCGGGATGCGTGCGTAAATGCCATGGGTGAATTCTTTTGAGAAAAGTGTACAATATTGTTCATTAAATGCCACTCTTTTGATTTGTGTTTCCTTTTCCCTGCCATCTTCTTACTTGAATGGGTTTCATATGAACTCGGCTCATATAATTGTTTGATGGGTTATCGTGTGGCAAAATTCATCGAATTGTAATGACGTTTTTTTGCTTTTTGCCTACTGCAAGAGATAAGGCGTGCAACCCCTTTTTCCAGGAGAGTACTATTACTGGGATGGTATATCTGGATGTGATACAGAATTTTCTCATTCCACAATTATAGCAAGATTATGAAGGACAACCAACTGTTACTTCCAATAAGATGACAAATTTGACTTCTCTCAGAAGTTTAGGATTACCTCAGTACGAGTTTTTCTTATGGATCGGATCGGTTGAGCAGGGCTATTTAATTTGGCACTTTGGTTCCCATATCTGGATTTTTTTTAAATGGCATTTCGTTAAAGTCTCAAACAAAAACGTGATAAATTATGTAGGAGCATTTTTATTGATTGGCCTTCCTCAGGGATTTTGGGTATAAATGAGTTAATGTACAAATGTTAGATATGAATAGGAGATATTAAACAGTGAAATGATATAGTTCTTAGTTTTCTACTAATGAAAAAAATACAAAATCTGCATCACATGATTTAAAGCTTTAAATGTGTAAGACGTGAACTGTGGCAATCCGGGGTAACGAAACGCAAGCTGAGAAACAAAAGCCAAGCTTCCATCTTCAAATCTATCTTTATCCTCATTTTCACCTATGGTCATGAATCTCAAGTAATGACTGAAAGAGTGCAAGCGGCCGAAATGAAATCCCTAAGAGGGGTGGCAGATGTTACCCTACTAAATAAAGTGCACAGTAGCATAAAGGAGTCTTTAAGTGTTGAGCCGTTGCTTCTCCGCATTGAGAGATCTCAGTTGCACTGGTATGGCCATGTGATACAGATGCCGCAAACTGGTCTTCCTAGGCAGTTGTTATTTTCCAAGCAGGTGGGTAAGAGGGTAAGGGGTCGGCCTAAAACCAGGTGGCTAGACTATATGGAGAATCTGGATTCGAGTTGCTTGGGTATTACCAGGGAGGACATGCGCCTGATGGCAGAAGATCGCGATCGCTGGAGATTTTCCATAGGGCTGCTGCCCCTGTGACCCTAATGGATAAGCGGGTTTGAAAAGTAATTAAGTAAGTATGCAACACATTTAAGAAGAAATTGACCTAGAGTGTGATGTGTGCTGCATCACCATTGGCAGTTATAACACATAAGAATAATGTTTTGAGTTGAACCTTGGCGTCTCCTGCTACACGATGACTTATCAATCAGTTGATTGCTTTATTTAAAACGTTAAAGTTTTTTTTAATATTACAGAAGACTGTGTGTTTCGTAAGGGGTTATAGATTGTGAAAGTGAACTTCATTACAGTTCGGAACTTGTTGGTGCTGAAATTGCTTGCTTATTTTTTATTTTCTTTGTTCATCAAGTAGTTGCGATATAACAATGATGCTTTCAGAATAAAGGAAGTATGAAAAGGCATGATTATTGTTGTAGCCTGACATGCACTTTTCTTGTAGAAAAAAGGGGTGTAAGCAAAACAATTAAAAAATAACACTGAAAATAATATTAAATGAAAATTCGCTGAGGCAGAGAAATTGCAGCTTTTTCACAATTGTTTAGTACTTTCTCACAAACATTTATTACCTTTTCACTAACATTTTAATCCATATCTATAATAAATTGTGTAAATTTATAGAAGCATTATAGACAATTATCAATTTTTTTTTGTATCTTTACAGTAGGTAAACAAATATTGAAGTTTTTATAGCTATGTTTATGGCTCATTCATTAGCCAATCTGAAGTGTTTAGAGAAAATGCACATCAGAATTAATTTCTTATGCAGCCACATCTTTTTATGGACAACAACGTGTTGAGGTGCATTTCCGACATTGGTTCAGGGTTTGCTGTAGGACCAAAAACCTACGAGTCGATTTGACTCTTCTGCCTGAAAACTGCGAGTCAAATTTTGATGTCCATGTTTTTACACACATCCGAGATCTCTATAGTTAATTAGAAATTTAACAAGACAGCAGTGGCAAAATGAAGTGAGGTCAAAATGTGCCAAGAAGGATATGGCCGATGTTATTCAAAAGTTAATGAGTCAATTTTGACTTCCTGGCCAAACAAAAAACCATGAGTCAATTATTAGCAAAAATGCCCATTTGACTCTTAAATTGCAATAAGCACAAACTCTGTGGTTGCTATCTCAAAATATTCAGTAAACAGTTCTTTACCATCTATAGAATTTAGACCCTAAAGATATGAGGCACCCTGTAGCATAGTCTGTTCCTGACAAGTTACAGACCGACACCATTCCTTCAACAATAGAAAAGAAAAGGGTCAATTACGAATCTTTATTACGGTATGTGGTTTTCAAGGTATTTGATGCAGTGTGATGTGTTTTGCATCAAATTACATTTTACCTTTAAAAGATTTAAAAAATAGCATATGCATGTTATTACGAGGAATTACTCATAAGTAATTACTCATGAAGAAGTATGTGAGGAATCACATTGGTCAAGGGCAAATAGCTGGTTGTGGGTTTTATAATTAAAATTGATAAGTAGATGGAAGCAATCAACTATTCTGGATTTTTTTTGCAAGTAATTTACTATAAAGTTTGTATTTACTGCAGTATAAAATTAACATACAGTATATATACTCTTCGGATAGCGTGGATTTTAGATATTACGAAATGAAATCTTGTCCCCTTGAATTTCATATCAAGTGGGTTATACTGTACCCCATTCACACTATAATTATTGATCATAATCATGTAACACATGCTCAAGATGAATCATGTTCAAGCTTTATCGACAAATCCAAATGTTCACTCCAAAATCCCAATCATGATCAGAGTTATAATTTTTGCTGCCAGATGGGGATAGTGGACCTTTTAGTGATAGGCACTTTACTGCCAACCCAATCTTCTCTGAGTATCAAAAATAGCTTTGTTTCAGTTTGTAACCAATGTTCTTGAACACCTTTAGTTCCTTATACACTAATTATTCATGGCATGATGGTGCAATTAATTCATATATCTCTCAAATATTTAGCTAAGCGGCATTATTTCGCCATTGTGAAAAGCCTTGGCGAGTGCATTGGGATTCTATAAGTTGATTGGCTGTTAATGTGTGCAAGGATTTGATCACGTTATGGGAAATTCCCATTGGGAATGTCTGTCAAATTACCCAAATTCTCAATGTAATGATCATTTCACTTCTGTTCACACTATAATTCTTATCATGATCAGTGATTTGATTGTGATCAAGAATTGTAGTGTGAATAGGGTTGAAATTTCTTCTCTTCCTGAGACCTTCAGTAATAGAGTAATTAGTATAAACGTGACATTACTGTAACACCAACGTTACCAAAGATGTTCGAAGTGGCCACCTTCAGTGTTCACCTCTCCTATCAACGGACCCCTTCCCTTAATATATACAACATTATTTAACTTAATATTTTGTTTGCATTATGTACAACAGACTGTTGCCTAAATTTAGCTATTTTAATTTTTGATATTTTTATAGCTTTTAAAAAATAATGGAATTCAAATACAGTCAACCTCACATATTACGAACTCTGTTATAATGAAAAAGCAGTTACAGTGGTACCTCGCGATTCGAACATAATCTGTTCCGAGATGGCGATCGAATTCCAAATTGTTCGAATTCCAAAGCAATTTTTCCCATTGAAAATAATGGAAATAAAATTGATCCATTCCAGGGTACTACAATATCAATTTATAATGTTTATTTTCCTAAATACAGTACAGTACACTATATATAATACATGTAACAAATTATTTTTTATAATTTTAGAAACGGTCTATTTGGGACATATTGAACATTGGCATGCAAATTCCATTTTTATTTTAGCGATGAGATTTTTTTTTAATTGCAATTGTTGCACTAACAGCTTTTCTCTTCGTTTTTCAACACTACACTTTTATCAGCCATAACTTAGCCACTGTTTATAGAAACAAAAAAACAAACGAACAAGCACAAACTGAAGCATAGGCAGCGATAATAATCCAAAGGATTGATTGAGGTCAGGGGGACCTGCAGGCCATGGAACTGGTCCTCCTCTACCTATCCAGTAGGATACCTCCAGTAGGATACCTCCTCTACCTAATTAAAATTCCTAATAACAGGTTCATTGAAACTGTACATATTTTCTCCAATTATAACAAAATCTGACATAAGGAAAATACATTTATAAAGATTTTGAAAATACATTTATAAACACAAGTTTTGTTTGGATATAGCAAAATTTTAAAAAATAAACATGTGTGTCTAAATTTGGCATTGGGTTAATTTACTCAGCAGATGCAGAGGGTGAGGAATACACTAGTAGAGAAAGAAGAAGCAATTGTTGTGGGAATACCACCATTGCCTAGCAGCACCTGAATTTGTGTATACTTATCTTCTACACGTGCCTGTGTCAGCATTTTTCGAAATGATCTCGACACAAAAATTAAGATCATAAAGAAGTAATTAGAAGCTGGAAGGAAAATAAGTTACTGTATTGTTTTTTGTTTTTAAAAAAAAAATGTTGAAAAGCACACATTTGAATTTTTTTTTTCTTGTTCTGTTTAATGAAATTCTCTTTAAATAAAAATAAATTCTTTACATCCACTTTTATGTTATAAAGAAATACGGTTATAATGAACAAATTTGCAGACATTTAAATGGGTTCAACTGTATTCCATATCCAAAAATTTCTTATGCACTTTAGAAAATAACTTGGCAATTTATCTCTAGTTATTTTATGTTGATTGTTTTCCTTGAATGTTCATTTACTTCACGTGCTGCTTTGCCCCTCTTTGATCCAAACTGAAGATCTCAGAAAGAGAAGAGATTTCAATTCAAAATTAGGATTTTGGTAGTCTTTCATGCAACACCCAACCTTATGGCTAAATGTTCAGCTGATAAGAATCGTCTTATTTAAATGCAAAAAATATTCAATTTCGTGTTGCTATCAAAATCCTCTTCCAACTCGGAAAACGTTTTCACTGGGTCAAAAATTTGGGAATTGAACCCCCAAGATGTGGGAGAAAAATTAAGTAATTAAGTAAATTGAGTGGCAAAGGGTTTAAAAAAAAACTCTTCTTGGTTTTTTTTTTTTTTTTTTTTTTTTTTTTTTGCTTGCTTGTTTGATAAAGTTAACTATCTTACAAATTTAGTCTCAAGTATATCCCAAAAGAAGGGTTAAATAATGCCAGACCTAAAATAAAATAATATGACAGAATATCTCTGCTTTATGTATTCATTTTTCCAATCACAGCATTCCTATGCAAATATTTGCTAATGTCTGAATACTTTTGATAATGAGATTTTCTAAATCTAAAATCATCTTTTTTTTCCTGTAGAGTGTTTATTAAAATTTTATTAAAGAAATGGTTTTGGAATTATTATAAAAGTTTACATAACATCACAACATCATAAAAGTTTACATAACATCATATTATGATAAGAAAAACAGAATTAGCATTTTATAATTTTGGAATCCAGATGTTAAAAATTATAAAATGCTAAGTTGTTTTTTTTTTTTCAAGAGTTACAAAGTGAAAATTTAAGGCCTCCACATTTTTACAGATGTATGCCTCATATTTATTCTAAAGTAAACTTTACAATTAACGAAAGTTTTTGTAATTTTAAAGGAAATTTATCGAGAAAGAATATTTTTTTTTCTTTATTAAAAGATGTATAGACAAAGCTTATAATTTAATAAATACTGTTTTTAAATATACAAAGGAAACTTGTACAGAGTGCAGCAGAATGGATGAGTATTTTTGAAATGAGTATAACTCTGCTATTTATTTAACTTATATTTTATTAGGACAAATGAAATCTTATAGGTTATTATTAATCAATCAAAACGTGGAATTCATGAAAACAATTCATATTCTGAAAATGACATCAGACAGGTGACATCCGTTTTCCGCAGTACGGTCGTGCAGCCATTCTTACACTTCGAATACGACCATTAGGTTTCGGATTCATTGCTGATGCAGTCATTTGGAAATTCTAAACTTATCTCACAATTGTGTCCTGTTTTGGGACCGAACTGTTGCGACCCGTATCGAAGCGTCTATGGAAGCACTGTTACAAAACAATCAGACTCTCCAATTTCAAATGCTCTTCGACTATGAATGCATGATATTCTCTCATCCAGATAACCATTGTGACTAACAAATGGTATCTTCCACTGAGTTGAACAACCTTGCCAAAAGCTTCCACCCCTCCCCTCTTTAAATGTTCAAACAGTCTCAAAAACGCCCATCCATTCTGCCGTGCCCTGTACAATATTATCCTGTATCCCATCCAGTTTTTTTTAAAGGTATTGTCAGTACTTGAGGAATTTAAGAGTAAATTACTTGTAATGTTTAAAGGATTTAATATCTTGTAGCATTTAAAAGGTTTCATATTTTTATTGCTGGATCTACTGTTTTTTTAAATGCAATTTTTTTGACAGACTTTGTAATTAATTTTATGTTTTTTTTCCAGAAATTTTATAACGATTTTTTAGGAACAGAAAATTTAAAATCTGCTATAGAATGGGCAGAAAAACTCTCTTCAAGTTTAGACAGGAGGTAAAATTTATCAATTTTTATCTATATTTCCTTTTTTTATGGTTATTATTTCATTAGGAACAGCATTGAAAGATCTGCAAGTGGGGTAGGGGGAACATGTTTAACATTTCAGTCGTTAATAGAGATTGAAGTACTGTATTTGAAGTAATTTATTATTGAATGAATTTTTGCACATTTCAATTTTTCATAGAATGTTACAGTAAACTCAATTAAAATTGGTCATGGAATTTTTTCATTTTGTTATTCACTTTAATTTGTTTACCATTTAGGTCCATTTTTGGAAAAAGATGAGTTAATGAAAGATTTAGAGAGACTTAGATAACTTCTTTTTATATTTATAATAACACAGTCATTGGTGTACAATTTCTTCATAAATTAATTGAAAGAAGTTTACCTGTAAAATGTTATGTGTTTAATTCAAACACAAACTTTTGGTTACCATCTAATTGAAATCGTAACACCTGGTTTTCATGCACATTAGTAAATATTGTTCGAAAAATGTTTTTACATGCGTATTGAATTTGGGTTTTCAACTCATCCAAGTGTCTGGGAGGGGTTTGATATGCAGCATCCCATGTAAAATCAAATCTCATTTACTAGTACCACAAACTAGTAAATGCATGCTATATCAATTCATAGTATCCGAAGTTTGTAGTATGCATGACCTGTTTACCATGAACTCGGTTCATCTTACGTATACCACAAACTCTGTTCATCTTAGCAGGGCTTTGTATGAGCAGCACACAAAACAGGGTGGTAGTCTGCATACATGATGTGCATAAATTCTGTACATGGTTAGGAAAAGTGTGCAGAAATTATATTGATATAAATTTTTTTACTTACTTACTTTTCAAACCTGCTTATCCGTTAGGGTCGCGGGGGCAGCAGCCCTATGGAGGATCTCCAGCGATTGCGATCTTCTGCCATCAGGTGCATGTCCTCCCTGGTAATACCCAAGCGACTCGAACCCAGATTCTCCATGTAGTCTAGCCACCTGGTTCTAGGCCGACCCCTTGGTCTCTTACCCACCGGCTTGGCTGATAAGACCAGTTTGCGGCATTCATATCACGTGGCCATACCAGGGGTTTGGGTGCTAGATGTAGCACCCAATAAATTTTTTTTGTTTTGAAATTACATGTGTATCAGGTGGTGCAAAATAGATGTTAGAAAGTTTTTGTCTACTACGACATAATATGAGGTTATAGATTCTTGTTATCGTATTAATGCTATAACAGACATCCTGAAATTTAATGCAGAATATTTTCAAAGTGATTTCCATCTGCTGCAATCACTATGTAGAGCCTTGAACTGAATTCTGTGGTGACTCTCTGAAGAACATTATTTCAGCTGCACGAATCTCTGGAATTTGCAGTACAAAGATCCTATAATGTTGCAGGTGCATCTTTGAATAAGGTTCTGTTGAATAAGCGTCTCACCACAGCATACTTCCAGCATTTTTGTAAAACTTCTGTACGACAAACACACGCCGCTACAACATTAGTGCTTCCATTCTGAAATGTACCATAATGAGAGACATCAATGAGTGAGGTATAGAATGTTCAGAACTGCAATAGAACAGTTTCACGAGGAAAATCATTTACGGCATACAATTAAACCACAGTAGACAAAAATTTTTTAACACCTTTTTTGCGCCAAACGGAATTCAGTTCAAGGCTCTACACACTCATTGCAGCAGATGGAAATCACTCTGAAAAACTTCTGCATTAAATTTCAGTATGTCTGTTATAGCATAAATATGATAACAAGAATCTATAACCTATTATGTCATAGTAGACAAAAACTTTCTAAGACCTTTTTGCACCACCTGGTATCATTAAAACGTGTACCACAGAAACAATTTCACTTAGAAGGTCATGATTGACGATTCAGAGGTGCCATGCATCATAATTTTATTCTCATGGACGATAATGTAGAGTTCCAACAGAGTTCTGATGGTAGTGGACTTTATGCTAAGTATCCAATACATTGATTCCTTAACCCTGTACAGTACATAACTACTGTATACCAAGAACTTTGATCTTAAACTAGGTTCGACTTATCCGAGTTTTTGTGAAAACCGAGTTCGTCGTAGAGTTGTAAAATTGCATAAGAATATAGCCAGCCAACCTAACTGAGAAAATGAGTTCGCATTAGATGAGGATTCGTGGTACACGAGTTCGCCGTAACGAGATTGACTGTATTGCTTCAGATGGTAACCAAATTGAAAATTCTGTAATTTTCTTGTGAAATAAAGAAATAATTTATGTATAAATGGTGATTTAGGGGTAAACATGATGTGTTCTACAAGTTTTCCATTGCTACATTTGTTTATCTTACACAGTTAAAAAATTACATTATGTTTTGATACCTCAGAGAGGTCAAAGGTCAGATTTGACATAAGCATCAAATTGCACATGCTCATTTTCGTATAGCATTGTATTAACAGATTGTTGACAATTTTAATAGATTTGTAGATATGTGAGTGGATCACTTCAAAGTAAACATCCTGTATATCTGAATATATGAATATATGGGTTTTTACACCATTTTATGAAAAAAATGGCTTAGATTTTGGAGCATTATATACTTATTACTTTGTTTCTATAGTATAATCTGCTTAAGTCAAAGGACCATGCAAATAGTTCAACTTATCAGGAATTTGACTTAAATGACATTCCCAAAACAAGGCTGGATTAAAGCTCATGTGATGATTGATAACATGTATGTACAGGTAAACCCTGTTAACTTGATTCACCGGGGGACCAGATTGAAAGTTCAACTTAGCAGAGATTCGATTTAAGTGTCTGAACGAAAACAAGGATAGTGGATACGTGTATTGTAATTAATTAGATATTTATGTTCGGTACTGTACAAAGAAACAACTCAAATAGTTGCAGTCCGAGTTTCCATTATTTCCTCAAACAGCTTATTAGCTCCAGCGATTTCTTCTATAATGAACCCAAAGAAATGAAATTCTTCATCAGCTTTCGAGTAAGTCCTTCCCCCAATGTTATGTAAAAAGGAAAACTACGACAGATTTAGAGATCGGAGAGGTTTTCTATAATTTTTTTTTTTTTTTCAATATTAAAAATTTCTTTATTTTTAGAGTTAAGAGATTTATTAATTAATAGAATTTTTAATAAATTTTGTTTTGATTCAAAAATAGTCTTCTCATATATATCTGTGTTGTCTTAAATTTTGACTAAGAGGCTAATAAATATTTATGTGATGCAATTTATATTTCTCGTGGGTAATAAGATCCAAATTAATCTGGGCATTCTAATGCATAATACTGCGATGATGTTCCAATCATGTGAACGAATGTGAACACAACTAACTAGAACTCTTTTATTTTCTATTTTTAATTGAAAACAATTAAATATAAGACAATTGATAAGACAATTAAATTAATTCTTTTATCATTTTTATTTTCTTCTTCTGTAAATTGTGTAACATACATCATAAATTGCCTACAGATTAAGTGAGCAGCTTCGCAAGGCACATGCTTGGTCAGTCAGGACGTGCCTTGCTCAAGTCAATTGTACATGCCTCCTCTCCCGAGAACTTGCTTTATGTCGATGCTTAAAGGCTCACTCGATGCAATTTAAATTTTGTATAGCGGTGATGCTACTCAAAAGTTTCGAAACAAATCAAGCCTTGTAGAAGGTTGCTAGTCAGTTGGCTCCTCGTTTGCTCACACAAAAACAAAAAGCAGCACGAAAATTGTTGTTAGCTGACACTTTGAAGGTGTAGGAGGCAGCCCCAGGTTGTCATTAGACTTCTTAGCAAACTTATCACGCAAGATGAGTGCTGGGTCTAACATTGTGACCCCGAAACCAGACAACAAAGCAAACAATGGAAGCACATATTCTCTCCATCTGTTATCCGTAAAGGTTACGGTGAGTGTTTTTATTTTTTATTATTCCCAAGGTGTTTTCCTCGCAGATTATGCTAAGAAAGACATTGCCATAACAGGGAGTTATTACCATGGCCTCTAGTGAAATTACAAGAAGCCGTCAAGGCAAAAGGCAAAGGATTGCTGAGCAATGGTATGTAACCCTCTCCATGATAGCGTGCTAACCCACTCAGCACATGAAGCTTTTAGGCGAGTTAAGATTTGAACATCAGTAAACAACAACACGAAATCACAATTCCGCAATAAGAATAAGAGAAGCAACACCAAGTTCTTATCGTGGAATTGTGGGTTCGTGTCGTTGTTTACTGATAGTGTGGTGTCCACAGTTTTTGGCATATATCGTTTGTTAGGATTTGAAATTTTGCCTCAGCCCCCCACCTCATATTCCGTGGCACCAAGAAACTTCTTTTCTCATCTGAAAAATACCACTACATAGGAAACATTTTTGGGACAATGATGAGGTTATTTTTGTTATGGACAGCTTTCTTAAACAGCTAAACTGAGGCATTCTACAAAGATGGCTTCTAGCAGCAGATCCATCATTTGAAAAGATGTGTTAAATTATCTGTGGGTCTGTAGAGAAGGATTAATCTGATCACCAAAAATCATATGTCTGGTTATCTTTTTCTTTTTTTTTGGTACAATTTTGGGAACTTTATAACCAGCCCTTGTATAGTTTTTACAGAATAAATAGTTTCCTTTATTATTTAAATGTATTGTAATCTCCCATTTTATTTTCATGGAAAGCGCCTAGGGTATTATTTCGTTGCAATTCCTTTACAGATCTTAAATGTAAAGTAATAAAATATGAATAAATTGGAAAGGTTTAAAAATTTAGACCCCCACACCAAACATTCTTATACTCTTGCCAGAAATTGCCAAAATGGGGATAAGAAGCAACTGAAAGTTAAATCTTCTCATTTCTCCAAGATACATGTACAACCTCTGACAATTAAGTTCGGTGAATGACGTCACACCCTAATCTGTGCGAGCTTTATGCGAGTAACAATGCATGTAAATACAAGCCCAGTCATTGTTTAAACAAGTTAAGACAGGTCACGTTTGTGCGTGCAATGGTTTAGCAGATGCTCGTTTCTTCAGTTGAAGGTGTAGCGTGCGCACGTAACTGTGGATAATGGTTCAAAGAGGAACACTGCCGTAATCGTGCAACAGTTTCTGGCCAACAAAGGGGTCGTATCCATAGCTCATCCACCTTATTCACCAGACTTGGCACCGGCAGTCTTTTTCTTGTTCCCACACCTGAAACGGGCCTTAAAGGGACACATGCGGACATTCCAGACATTCAAGCAAATGTGACACGTGAACTTAAAGCCATCCCTAAGGAGCTTCCTGGACTTATACACCCGATCCCAAAAGTATATTGCCTTCCAGGGTGATTATTTCGAAGGACAATAAAGTAAATGTGGCTCTATCTGTTTTGCATTTTGTTGTGTGAACTCATTCACCGAACTTAATTGCCAGAGGTTGTATTTGATTCAGTTTCTATTTTTGGTTACTTGGGTATTTCTGAATACTGTTACAGGTTATGCTTTAATAATTTTTATTATAGTTTTTAGCACTATATTAATTAACTCGTCATTTAAATTTAAATAAAAGTCTTCATTTTCCTATTTACATTATTAGGTATAAAATTAAGCAAGAAATTGAATCTCAAGAAAAACTTGAACTGTTTAAGAATTCTACATACGTTGATGACATTCAAGTACTACCCTCTTCCACTTCTATTTATGAAAATGTGGGTGAGAAGGAATCTTCAGAAGATGACAGTGGTATTATTCTATAATTTTTTAATATTGGAATAAATATTTAATGCATTTAAATATTGCAGTAATGGCTCCATCAGGACCTATAAAATAAACAGTCAAGTAACATTAATGAAACCACTTGTTAATATCCAGAATAATCACATGTGCATCTCTGATTGCAGCTAGATGGGCTAGGAGAGACTCTGTGAGATATTGGAAAGTGTTCACAGAGATATTGAGCCATGCTGACTGCAGTTGACTGTTGGAGAATGCGAGGTAGAGTATACATGGAATGAATAACCCGATCGAGGTGGTCCCATAGATGCTTGATTCGGTTTAATTCCAGGGAATTTGGGTGCCAGGGAAATGTAGTTAAGTCTTCCTTGTGCTCTTCTAACCATTCACATACAATTCTAGATGTATGAGATGTCGCATTGCCCTGCTGGAAGATGCCATCATGCCCAGGAAAAAAATGTCTATATTATATAGATATGGTCAGCAAGGATCGATACATAAATTGGTCATACATGTATTGGCATCCACAATGATGAGTGCACACACAAATGCCGCGAAAACATTCTCCAGATCATAATGCTGCCTCAGTCAGCTTGTTGCCATCCACAAATGGTTGAAAGGTGTTGTTTCTGATGTTTCTTGCCGTATTTGCCAACATCCATCTGTCTGATGGAGCAAAAAATGCGATCATCTGAGAAGTCAACCTTTTGCCAATCAGTGGATGTCCTGTGTCAGTTACTGCCATGCAAATTCAATCATCTTTCTGGGCACTCTTGCGGTAGCCCCCTAGTTCATTTGAGCAGTAAATTGCTCCACTATAGCATGTTGATATGCACCATCGTAGCTGTCGTTCCCCTCTTCCTCTTTCATCTATGGCTAGTGTAGCACCACAATTTCCGTGTCATTTATTTTCTATAGTGCCATTTTGCCATGCGCAGTACACTTTACCACAACAGCATGCAAAAAGTTTATAAACTCCCCAGTTTCTGAAAACCTGTCATTCTTGGCCTGAAAACCAATAATCATTCCTTTTTGTACATCTGATAAATCACTTTGTTTCTGCATTGTAATAATTAAATTGTTTTTCGAATGCCTACAACACGCTGTATATACTTAACCAATCTGCTGATGAGACCTCTTTTATTGCCTTGTTTATTTAGTGCCTTCTGCAATTGGTTATATAGTGCTGATATTGCAGATAGGAGATGGTCACATTAATGTGAATCGACGTTTTATATAGACTTGTAAAATGTTAGAGGATATAAAATAATGAAATTAATTTTTATTTAAATTATTATCTCTAAAATCTGATACTTTAAAATATTATTTACTGGTACAAGACACAATTTATACTTTTTAGAAATCAAAATCGGAACATTTTTTAGATTCTAGTAAAGCCTGGTTCCCACATGCCTAAAAACAACGGCAGAAACTACAAAGCAGAAAACTTTGTCACTTCCTGCTTTTGTCTTTCTGCCTGACAGAAAACTCCAATTTTTTTTTCAATTTGGATTGGGTCATAGCCACGGTGTATAAAGACAGGTGGGTAAACTCCCTATTCCATAATGCAGCATTGTTGGTTCCGTTAGTGAAATATTTCGAACGTTGGTTGCTAGGCGCCTCTATGGCCGCGAGGACGCGCTTTACGGGCAAACACGGGCAAATCAATGGAAAACTATTGGAAGTTTAGGATTCAAATTTCTTCACGAAACTGGTAATTTTGGTTATATTTAAGAGTTGGAATTTTATTAACATACGCAGGATAAGCCCGCAAATACATTTATAAGTTTCAGTTGTTTGTTATTTGTCTCTCTTTATTAAAAATTTTTACTGAAGTTAGCCTCTTTGCGCGATAAGTCCTTTTACAAACCGTGCTACAAATGTTGGGTTTTGGCAGTTTTGGCATCTAAAGTTCCTTTTAAAAGAAATTTTTTAAAAAAAGATTGCTTTTAAAAAAACATTTCAAAAGTTAGAGATTGGTTAAATATGTTTAATTAACTGAAATATGTTCATAGTCACCGCAGTGTATTCAAATTCATTTTTTTCCGATTTTCAATCAATTTTTACAAAGTTTATAAATTTTTTTATTGTAAACGTATTATTTAACTTATTTTACTACTTTTATCACAATATAAGGTTTTTTTGAAATATGTTTTTAAACTATTTTTTTTAATTACATAATTTGATTGGTTTTAATTTTTAAGAGGATGGGGTAGTAGGTCGATTGGTATTGTTCATTAAATTAAAATACACTTAAATTTTCATTTACTTTTACTTACTTATAGTTATAAAATACTGACCAAATTTTATTGATTAATAAGTTATTTAAAATACAAAATTTCATTAAAAATACTAGCAAGTAAATACCAGCCATATCCCATAAATAATATTTTATTATAATGTATTTTATTATATGCTGTTGATTTATTCTTTACTTACATGCAAATGATTGTTAGCAACTGATTAGAAGTTTCAACATCCACTTCAGAGAGAGATATTGTTTTGTAAATTTCCCTCTATAGACTATAGGAGATACACCACTTTATCGGCTTTCTCTTCAACTTTCTTGTAATTTTTTTACACATTAACTGTTTTTAAAAGTTAAGACGTAGTGTAGGAAGTTTATTAATTTATCCAATTTATTGTTCCATAATGTTGTTGTCATTTATTACGTACACTGTAAAGCGTGAAAAGAGCTCAAAGGAGGCAGCTGAATGGGTGGTATCGTCTGCTATATTCCCGCAGCGTGACCATAGAGGCGCCTAATGGCCAACGTTTGAGCTATTTCACTAACGGGGCCAACAATGAGGTGGAGTTTACCCACCTGTTTTTATATACCGTGGTCATAGCCTACAAAGAGTTTTCTGTCGGGCAGAAAGACGAAGACAGGAAGTGACATCATAAAATGTTTCTGTTTTGTGGTTTCTGCCGTTGTTTTTACCCGTACGGGAACCATGTTTAGCAAAGAACTAATTCTGGACTTGCCATAATTTATAATAATCTAAATATTCAAAATTTAATGGTTATGTTTGTTACATTATGCATTTGCTTACTGTTTATTTAGGAATACCTAGATAGTGATTTTACAAGAAATCTTTCTTTTTTTAATTCTCTAAAGTAAAACCCACCAGTAAAGGCAGCATTAGTCCAAAAGAGCTGTATGAATTTTTTGAAGATGGTAGGAAAATCCTGATTATCGATGCTCGTCCTTCAGAAGATTATCTAGAATCTCACATCAAATACGAGTGCTGCATGAATGTTCCTGAAGAAAATATTAAACCTGGGTAAGTTCAGGCAAACTGATTTTTTTTTTTTCCCTTGGGCATATTTGGTGACTGAATATTAATTTTACATGATAAAATTATTTGACAGTTCTTTTCTTTTTAAATTTTTGATGGGGGTGGGGGAGGGGGGAATGACATGAATTATTTTTCATCAAATTTTTGATATTCATTTACTAAACTTCACTACTAAAATTCAATAGAAAAACCTAAGGCCCGGTTTTTCTATTGAATTGTTGTAAAAGTTATCAGGATGCTGTGCCATTTCAATCTGCGTCTTATCGACGTTCCAATGCACACTTTAAAAACATGGTATTACCGGGCGAGCTTTTTACCGCTTCGATGAAAAGTTTGACATCCACATTTCATCAGGCATCATGTAGAGAGACATCACAAGCTGTATATACAATAGGAGATACGACGCTGCAGCAGATGTGCACTCCCCTATAGACCTCGATAACTATTAGGAGTGACGTCGGCGTCAGATAGGTATCAGTGTCCCGTGTGAATCCCAACAGCAGTCTCTCTGCTTTTCTTCTTATGCGATTGAAAATAACGCAGCATCCCGATAATTTTTGCAGCAAGTGTGCTCCAGGCCTCAGGTAATGTAAACAAACAACAGGGAACATGAATTAGGGATGTTATCTTCGATGGGTGAATAAGTGATTATAATATTGAGTAGCATAATTTAATAATTTTTTTCACATTAGCCAACATAATTTTTTGCTTCTTTGGGGGGAAATTGCTGATTTTAAGGAAACTACCTAGCTCACTTTTTTTTTGCATGTGTATCATAAGAATTTGGTGTTGAAAAGGGAAGGAAAATTTCTGCGACCTGGACAGCAAATTTTTCTTGCCTTTTCAACACCAAATTCATTATAGAGGGTGATTCAAAATGATGTCTGGTGTTTCAAAATTTTACTATACATTTATTTTATAACAAAAACTAACCAGACCGAGTTTAAAAAATGCAGGAAAACTCAAATATTTTTTTATTCTAGCATTACAAATGTTCTGTGAGACCCCCTCGAGTCAACCGGACAATGTCAAGACAATAGTTCCTTTCAGCATGTCTGTTGTTACTAGTCCCGTGCTTTTGATTACCAGTTTCCAGAAGTTGATCATACCACTTATGGATGCTTTTGTCAGCAGGGCAATCTTTATGAAATTGCCAACGAAATGCCCGCTGGACTAAAATTATAGAGTTTGTTTTTGCATATTCCAAGACGCAATGTGCCTTTTCATTCACAGCCGCCATCTTTACTTTTATCGCGACACTAGCACCACCACAGCCTCCAATTGTGGGAAGGTTAAAAATATTTGAGTTTTCCTTCTTTTTAAACCCGGTCTGGTTAGTTTATGTGATAAAATAAATGCATAGTAAAATTTTGAAATTCCGGACATCATTTTGAATCATCCTTCAGTTTGTCAATTTCTGTATTTATATCATAAGAAGCTTATCTGTTGCAGTTTTGTGAGCCACAGCTTTGATATACAGTGGAACTTCTATAAAACGAAATTCAAGGGACCTATAAAATCATTTCACTATTGATTACGTTGCATGAAAGTGGTGTTTAAATTTGCATAATTTTGTTGTATAGGTTGTTAAAAATTGCATTTATATATGTTTTTTTAATTAGTATTTATAAAAAAATTTAGTATTTTATATCAATATAAATTTTTTAGGATAGCTATTATTTTTTCTGAAATAATTAAAATTTGAAAGGAGACAGAAATTTATATTGTAATAAGTATAAGGGTTGTACAAATGAAAGCGAAAATTATTTATTTTATTCAAAGTGTATACAAGTAATTTAAAAATACTTTCCAAATGCGTTAAGGCATTTATCCCACTGTGTAACAAGGCATGTAATTCCTTTATGAAAGAAGTCTTTTGGTTGCGTGTGGAACCATTCCAAAACCTCTTCCTTCACTTCATCGTCCGACTGAAACCTGCGGCCTTTCAGATGTTTCTTGAGATCCCCAAACACGTGAAAGTCACATGGGGGTAAGTCAGGGCTGTAAGTGGATCTGCATTGCTTCCCATTGAACTTTTTGATGAGGTCTACCGTTGCTTTCGAGGTGTGAAGATGTGTTGTTGTGGAGAAAAAGCACTCCTTCTGTAAGAAGTCCAGGACACTTACCTTCAATGTTTCCCCGCACATCGTGCTTTGTTAACTGTGGTGCCTTTTTCAAGAAAGTCCAGTAAAATCAGGCCTTTGCCATTAAAAAACACGGTCAACATCACCTTCCCCATGCTGTTTGCGATTGCTTTTGATTTTTTCGTGATTTGATTTTGATTTGTTTGCGATTGCTTGTTTGGCTGAAGCGATCACTCGCAGAGCTTTGAAGCGCGAGCTATCGTTCTTTCTCATGTGATGCAACACTTGCAACCTATTGTTCAATTTGCATGTGGGATTTTGCAATTGTTTAAAACAAAAACTTACGATCCTACACGTCGTCTTTTTTTTTTTTCCCCCCACACAAATTTTCGTTTTCATTTGTATTTTATGGAAAAATAACAATAATACTTATCATATAAGCGTTAGTATTAAGGAATTTAAATGAAAAAGAAATCAGAGTTTTCTGTTTTATAGAAATTCAATTACTGTTCATTCTCTGTAAAGCGCGTTATTGACAGTTGCAACTTTCAGGTTATTTATTCACAAACAGTACAGTATACTGAGAGTAACTTGATTATTAAAAATAATAATAATAATATTATTGCACATTCAACTTAATAACAAAAATTAAAGTATGCAATGATTTATTTAGAAATTTCAAGCTCACTATTCAAAACCTGCAGTACAGTGGTGACCGCTTAATATGGCCACTTCGGGACCATGCTTACATGGCCATATTAACCAGTGGCTGTTTTAAGCGAGGTTACCAAAAGTACCGTATTTTTTCAAATATAGGCTGCGGCCCTAAACCCAAGAAAATCGAAAATTTTAGGAGTGCAGCCTAAAAAAAATTTTTTTTTTTTTTTGAAATAACGCATTATTATCGGTAATTGTGAATATTTCAAAAAGATCGAAATGCTTCGTTTTAGCGTCCCATAGTATTTTAAATAGTAATTTTATTATTTAATGAAACTTTTATAAATTTATTAATTAAATGTGTAAATAATTAGAGTAATCTCATTTTAATGAACGAGCGCAACTCCTTGTTTCTTCGACAGCGGCCATGGTTCTATCAACGCACTCACTGCTGGGTGCTGACTAATAGCGATAGAGAGCATTCTATGACATCATAACATCTTCAACTAATCGTAACCATCAAGTACAGTGAATTCAGGGCTAGCGAATAGCCAACAGTCATTAACTTTTTAACACTTGATTTTCTTAATACCGTAAATGCTCGAGTATAAATCACAAAATTTTGTACCAAATTTTGAGTGAAAAAACGGGGGTGCGACGTTTACTCGAGCCTAGCTAAAATTACCTGTCGATGGGCTGCCTATCGATGTTGATATAGTTTGTTTCGTTACCAGCTGTTGCCATGTTTGATTAAATAGCAAACAAGTAGTTATTTTATTCCACTTAAATAGATATTTATTTGATAAATTTATTATTGTTAACAGTAATCACCTATAGAAAATTATTTATCTTTGGATAAAATCGAGGAAACTCACTTCGAAGGAGATATAAATACAAATTTGCTTCAGTTTCGTATGCTGCCATTTTGAATAAATTAACGAATAGATTAACCAGCCACGGAGTTGCATTTTGTCCTGATGAACTTCAAACGAAATTAACATATAATATACGTCACAGCTCTTAAATTTTATTAAATTAATATATATTTATTATTGTTTAATCGCCTACAGAATATTATTTATCTTTTCTCTTTACCCTTTGTTCCCAAATCAACATTTTGACGGAGAGAGAGAGAGCGGAGATGGGCAATAGGCCTAATGAGCATGCAGAGAGAGTGGGAGTTGTCATGACAGCGGTCACCTCCCGATTAAGGGCGATGAGAACGGACATTCCGGGGGAAAATAAACCTGTGAAGAAAAAATGGGAGTGCGAGCCAGTGTGAGAGCAAAGAAAACTCATGTGCGTCTATGTTAAATCAAAGTTTTAAAAGTGCAGCAATTCACCGGCGCTTAGGCCTATCGGAATGTATACATTGTCGGCGGTTGTGAGTCTACTCTGAAAATGCACCAAATCATCAAAAATACTCAAAACTTTAAAGGAAAAAATTAGTCTTAACCTTAGGTTGCTAAATCTGTCTCGTTGCCATAGAAACAACAAAAGGGAGTTTTACAAGTTGAGCTGCAGTGAATAAAACTTAGCAATATAAAGTATTTTGACTAAACGAAACCAAGCACTATACAATCACAATAAAGGCCAATTCTTAACTGAAGTTTAGAGGGACAACTTGGGTATTGAATTAAAGGTGGGCTGGTGCTTACTTTAATGAAGGGAGCATTGCTAGACACCTTAGCAGATAACTAGGTAATTAGGATTAAACAATTAGTATTGTGGAAACAATTAGGATTAACATTTAGTGTGTTTTTGATTTTTCAGTAATGTAATTAGCATTATCGATTGTGATGTCATGGCTTGAATTTTAAGGAGAAAAAAATTTTGTACCAAAATTTACCTTAAATTTGGGGGGAGGGAGGCGAGTTGCATTCGCTCGCGACTTATAATCGAGCATTTATGGTAATTTATGAATGAAAAATTATGTGACTGGTTAATTACTGTTCCGAGGTGTTAGAATATTAATTTCAATGTTAGAAAAAAACTGAACAAAGACTCGTTAATTTAAAAGACTCGTTTTTATCTACAGCAGGGAAGTCGGATAATTTTTGCTAAAAAAAAAAAAAAATATCTATCTGCGATTTACTCTTTAATAAAGTGTATCAAAATTATCTTATAAAAAAAATAATAAGCAAATTTAAAAGAAATTAAGTATGATATACGAATGTATTGGCGATCAATCCAAAATCATTACGTGAATGACGCTACTCATCTACAGCGAAAGCAGGAGTTACATAAGTTCGACCCCCCTCCCCCCAATGTAACTCCTTCTTTCGCTGTAACTCCTTCTTTTGGATTGATTGCCAATACATTCATATATCATACTTATTTTCTTTTAAATTTGCTTATTATCTTTTTTATAAGATAATTTTGTTACAATTTTTTAAAGAGTAAATCGCAGATAGATATTTTTTTTTTTTTTTTAGCAAAAATTATCCGACTTCCCTGCTGTAGATAAAAACAAGTCTTTTAAATTAACGAGTCTTTGTTCAGTTTTTTTCTAACATTGAAATTAATATTCTAACACCTCGGAACAATAATTAACCAGTCACATAATTTTTCATTCATAAATTATTAAGAAAATCAAATGTTAAAAAGTTAATGACTGTCGGCTGTTCGCTAGCCCTGAATTCACTGTACTTGGTGGTTACGATTAGTTGAAGATGTTTTGATGTTATAGAATTCTCTCTACCGCTATTGGTCAGCACCCAGCAGTGAGTGCATTGATAGAACCATGGCCGCTGTCGAAGAAATAAGGAGTTGCGCTCATTCATTAAAATGAGATTACTCTAATTATTTACACATTTAATTAATAAATTTATAAAAGTTTCATTAAATATATAAAAGTAATGAAGATGGCTATATAAATAATAAAATTACTATTTAAAATACTATGGGACGCTAAAACGAAGTATTTCGATCCTTTTAGGCTAAGTTTTTTTGCGGCCTAATGTGAATGGCGGCCTTTAAACGCTTATTTTTTCGTTCCACCATCAAATTTGCAGCTGCGGCCTAAAGTGAATGCGGCCAATATTCGAAAAAATACGGTACTTATTTTTTTATCCAACAAGTCAAGCATGTGTTTGTACTTACATATAGACAAGTTTGTTTGCTTAAATAATCATTTATACACGTGGAGATTTTGACTTTCCAATGATGTGTATTTCTCTCTGTCCCTCCATGTTGCAATAAACAAGGACTGTGATGCGATCTTTTGCTGTTTTAAATCCTTTCCTACGTCTAAGATGATCATTAGCAACATAGGTGTTACCCGGTAAGGCCCTGAAATAAATTCCCGTCTTGTCGGCATTGTAAATACGTGAAAGCGTGTATTTTAACAGAAGATCTTTAATTTTTTCCTCCTTCCACTGGGTTACACTATGCAGGTCTGTCCCATGTCAAGCACCTATCTGTGAAACTAATGGACGTACACACGCCTAAATTGGAACGATTAACGGGCTATATGCTCCCAGTAAACCGTCCAAGTTTGATGGAGATAGGTGGCATAGGAGCCGAGTTGCCAACAAAGGTTGTCAGCAGCCTCTCCATGAAGTTTCTTGAAGCTTAGCCCATTGCATTTTTTCCAGCGATGAAACCAGCCTTCAGTTGCCTTAAAGCCCGTGTGGCCTAATGTGGGAACACGTCAACTGGACAAGTGCAACTAGGCGCTGGTCAAGTGGACGATAGTGTACTGGACGAAAACCAAGTGGGTGACAGTAAAACTGGATGATAACCAAGTGGACGACGAAAATTTTATAATAATAATAATCTAAACAACCGGCGGGTTGCCCCCAACAGGCCGAAGCCCAACACGGGGTTTTCATTAAAAAAACCTTTTCATAACTTAAAAAAAAAAAAAAACCTTTGCCATTCTGTTTTTATAGACATTTGGACGACAGAAATATTTTAAAACTTCAAATTTCACAAAATTAATTTTATTATAATTTATTTATTATTTTATTATTATTACATATTAATATTTATGAACTAATGCAACATGACATTTTATTATGTTTTTTTTTATATAAACATTTTATTTCAAGGATATTTGTCCTCGTTTCCGACTTAAAATAGGATTCATCTAAAATAAATATACAGAATTAAGTACCAAAATCGGAGGGAACGTCTAATCTGCAAGGAGATTTGAAATATCAGATACGTATTTCGGCTACCCAGTAGCCATCTTCAGCGATGAGAGACAAAAGTGAACTCTTAATAAATATACAGGGTCTTTATAATTAAAGTTCCATTTAGACATGGCCATAAAATAAAAACTACTGGACCAAAAGCTATAATACTTGGTAATATTATACGAGAGAGCATGGGAAGTTCATACCCACCAAAAAAAAAGAAATAGTTCAAAAGGTCACCACCAGCATGGAATGGCTCTATGCAATATTCGTATACGAGGGGCGATTGATAAATAAGGTCTCCATGGCTGTAACATTTTTATTTGTTAACCGATTTTCAAAATTCTTTTTGTATCTTATACTCACATTTGCCCTCTATGTAACGCACTATTCACTTTTTGACATAGTCCCCATCCCTTTCCAAGCATTGCGCCAACGCGTGACTAGTTGGGTGAACCCGTCGGAGAGGAATTCCGGAGTTGTTGTCGACACCAGGATTGAATGGCAGCATTTACCTCTCCGTCAGAACCAACTCATGTCCCTTAAGGGGCTCTTTCTTCTTTGGGAAGTGGTGAAAGTCGCAATGTACAAAGTCTTTCATTTTTGAACTGCAATTTTTCATCTTTGAACTGTAGGCGCTGCAACGCCTCTGGTGTGTGGTGACTCGTGTGCGGACGGACGTTATCGTACTCCAGAAGAGGGTCCAAAGCTGCCATTCAATCCTAGTGTCGACAACAACTCCGGAATTCCTCTCCGATGGGTTCACCCAACTAGTCACGCGTTAGTCCCCATCCCTTTCCAAGCATTGCGCTATGTCGAAAAGTGAATAGTGCATTACATAGAGTATAAATGTGAGTATAAGATACAAAAAGAATTTTGAAATTCGGTTAACAAATAAAAAAGTTACAGCCATAGAGACCTTATTTATCAATCGCCCCTCGTACAAAATTAGACACGAAGACACAGGTTAACAAGTCTTAAATCGATTAACAAGTGTTGAATGTGGCCTCCACGATTTACTGAAAGCAGGTTACACCGGATTACTGCCCTCTTGTATAATATTACCAAGTATTACAGCTTTTGGTCCAGTAGTTGCTTTTTTTTTTTTTTATGCCCATGTCAAAATGGAACTTTAATTATAAAGACCCTGTACTATCAGATCAGTAAAATAATGCAATAAAAAATACTTTCGAAAAAGAAAGTATGCAAAGTATGCAAAATGACTAATGCAAAGTAAGTGTTATCATTTCAGATGAGGATCTAACCACAGAATCTTTGCATTTTTGTCAACGGCAAATGCTAAGTGATATAATTCGTATTTAAAACCATTTTTTAACCAATTAGCTTAGAAAGCTAATTATGATAACATTGTTCAATTAAATTACCCAGACACGACTTATTAGTAATTTATCATTAGGAAATTTTCATTGAAGAATTATAAAGTTTAAAAAATTACTTAAAAATTATTATGACCGATAAATAAATATATTTGTTTGCATTTAAATATATCAATGTTAAAATTAAAAATACTAAGAGTTAAAATTAAAACGGATGGCAATATAAAGTTGGTATTTTTAGTTGGCTTTTTTTTTTTAAATTATAAAATTATCGTCGTCCACTTGGTTATCGTCCAGTTTTACCATCGCCCACTTGGTTTTCGTCCAGTTGACATTGCCTAGTTGACTATCGTCCAGTTGACTGTCGTCCAGCCTTTTGACATAAGAGAGGACCGTTCGCTGGAGCGTTTATGTTTCTAACATATTGAAACCAACTTAAAAGACCTTCTTCAACTTGAGCATCTTTTCCATTTCGCATCGGCCTTGTTGGCTCAGTGGTTGCGTGATTGCCTCTGATGTGCGAGGACGCGGGTTCGACCCCAGCTGAGGACGACGAGGATTTTTTCAGGGGGAAAATCCTGAGATCACCCACTTCCTTCTGAAGGGAAATAAAGCCATCGGTCCCGTGTAGTCGTTTGCTGGCTGCACATTGCAGAACCCTTGCAAGGCAAAATTTGCGGCCCCTATAACACCGTCCTGAAATGATCATAGCAGTTTGAAAAGGACGTTAATACCAAACAAACCAAACCAAACCTTTTCCATTTCGCTTACGTTTCCTGTTTGTCTCTTCACTGGCAGCTTTCCCTCTCAGTTCTTCTTCTTTTTTTTTTATCATTTTTCCTTAGCAGTGCTCGCAAAATTTGCAAATGTTTCAGCAGCAGAATGAAACCAGTTCAAAAGGTCAACTTTTTCACTTGCTGATAAATTACATCTTTTTCTCTTCTGAGCCATTTCTCTTCACCTAACCTAACCAGTGTTGCCAACTCAAATTTCAGGAAACAATTTCGCTTAATAAATATTCTAAAGGAAACATTTTCCAAGGAAACAAGGAATTTAGTGCAAATTCAAAGAAATTATAAAACAGTTTATACATGCTACTTATAAAAAAAGAAAAAAATTGGTCACTTTCTTTTGCTGCGAAAGCCCAGTGTCTTCACAAAAGGATGCTGTGTTCTGAATTCCATTCACTCGTATAGAGTTTATATACACGTAATTGATCAATCAGTACCATCTGTAATTTTGGGCAGCAGTGCCCATTAGCTTAGAGGGAAATGAAGAGTGGATATTATAAGTGGAGTGTTCATTTATCCGGAGTAAGATGAGATGAAAAAAGTAGAATTTGTGAACTATCTCTGAAAAAAAAGTGGCCATATTAAGCGGTGTGTGGCCACATAAAGCGAAAATTTGTTACATATAAAACGGTTAGAAAATTCCGGACCGAGCTGCATTCTTATATTGCACCTTGTCTCATCCGTTGCAAAACGTAACATCACAGACGTCGCATCCAATGTAACGAATAATTAAACAGTTAAGAAAAGTTTTAAACATATGTACATATGCGATTTCTACCCCATGACCTTGCATTCGAACATGGAGAGAGAAATTGCGGAGCAAAGCAAAGGTACGTCTGTACCGCTCGGAAGATTTTTATCAAAAAAAAAAAAAAAGAAGAATTCTAACAAATAATAATCACACGCAAGTGACACATTTTTATTTCTCAGAAATGATCGTAACAATCCTCTGTTGGAAGCTGAGACGATCTTCTTAGAAAAACTGTTAACAATCGCAGCTCCAACAGAGGATCAATTACGATCACTAACGCCTCTCTCTACAATTATTCCTTACAACAAACAGATCCACACGCAATTTACTACCACAAAAAGATATCTAATTACGCACACAATTAACAAGCACTACAGAGCATCCCTCAAAACGCTAACCAAAACTAAGCTAGAAAAACCAAACAACACGTAGATTCTGATACACTTCTCCC
>JAHWFO010013848.1:4280007-4356886 GCA_023313115.1 Rhysida immarginata
GCCGGATCCACGTGACTTCTAACTAACATGGAACGTCACTCTATAAGGTTCCATGCGTAAAACTGGTAAAAATATATAATAAATGTCATCTGATAAAAAATATATGGTCAAAAATTGCGAAGAGATGCCTTTTGAAAATGTTTACAAACTGGAAGTAGATTCAGAAGCTAGGTCAAAACCCTGTTGAAGCTGATTTCACGTTTGAGCAGACTTCGTTTTTACTGGGTCTGAAATGTAATTGTATGTGGTTCTCATTAAAACTAATAAAATTTATAAATGCATTGTGAGTATCATTTAGTCTTTGTAGTTGTCATGTAGCCTTGTTTTCAATTTACTGGTTAACTCGAAAACCTGTTAACTCAAATCTTTTTATCTGGCCTGCTGAGGATTCGCGTTAACAGGGTTTGACTGTATTTAACTGACCTGTCATTGGTACAACTATGAGAAAAATAAAGAGGAGCATAAACAATAATTGATTTTTAATAATTTAAACATTGAAGATTCTTCTTGGATCGGTGTGATAACCTTATTCTTGTATCGATTGCTTAATTAAATTGAAAAAATTCATTATTATGTGTTAATTAATTTCAGGTTAACAGCTGCTAAATTAGAAAAAGAACTTCCACCTGAGGGCCTTCGTATGTGGTGGACCAGGGAGGATAAAGATTATGTAATTCTTCTCGATTGGAACAGCTCTTCTAATGAAATACAGCCTAATAGTACATTATCATATCTGAGAGATTCTTTAACTAAAGTAAGTGTTGATAATCAAGCTTATATTTCATTTGCTATTTGTTAAATATTATGCCTTTTTTGTCCATAAATTGTGAAAAGGAGTATTTAGTAGGTTCTTTGGCACTACATAGTACACTACATGATCAAAGGAGTTGGGACACCCCTGTGAACACCTGGGGCGTTTCTCCTGGACTGGACTGGGCCCGCTCATCAAGGTGGACGGAAACCTCAATGCTGATGGCTACAGGACCATTCTGGATAACGGGGCACTTCCAGCGCTGTGGGAACACTTCGGTGACGGCCGTTCCTCTTCCAGCACGACAATGCACCTTGCCACAAAGCAAGATCCATATCTGACTGGTTTGACGAGATGCGGGTTGAAGAACTGGATTGGCCCGCCCAGGGTCCTGATCTCAACCCCATCGAACATCTTTGGGACGAATTGGAACGACGTTTGAGATCCAGGATGGTTCGCCCTACATCTGTCCAGGAACTGACCATGACACTCCTCGAGGAATGGAGATCAATACCTGTGGACACATACCGTAAACTTGTGGACAGTATGCCTTGTAGGGTGGAGGCAGTGATAGCAGCTCGGGGTGGTCCTACACACTACTGATTAAAGCTTTTTGCGGCTTTACGGTAGAGCAACAGGTGTCCCTACTCCTTTGATGAGTATGTTCCTGCCTATAAGTCACACTTTTTTTTTCAAAAAAATTGGCTCCTGCACGATCCTGCAACTAATACAGCTATTGCAACATCTATATGAAATGTACAAGAAAATTCAAATATTTTGTCTCAATATCTTTAACAAGATCAGTTAGTAGCCAACATCATTAAAAGTACAGAAAAGCACCCCTTAACTTCCTTGGATGATATTACGAGGGTCACTCCAAAAGTAGCGCACATTATTTTTTTTTTTAATTTATTTTTTAATCTACACCCTTATAACTTATGGAGGTCATAGATACATCCTTTAGGAACAACATGTCATTTTCTACCTGATCCCCGTTTCTTTCAACTGCCTTAAGCAGGGTGTCTACAGGTCACGAAAGTCCCGAAAAAGTCACGAAATTGGAAAATGGTCACGAAAGTCACGAAAAAGTAGCGAAATTAGAAAATGGGTCACGAAAATTCCGAGTTGCAGAATTAAAATTTGGTCATGGAAAAAATCTGCTCACTCCAGTCTGGGAAAAATTCTTAAAAGGGTTTTTTTTTGACGTTAAAAATAATTAAATTAGGTCATGAAATTTTTTTAAGAGGTCCCCAAAAAGTCACTAAATTGACTTTCAGAAACTCTGTAGACACGCTGTTAAGCAGCTTTGGAACGAGAACGTGTATACCTGCACAGTAAAAGTCTTGACCAGCACGTTTGAGCCACTGTTCAGCCACATGCACAAGGGAGTCATTTTCAAACTTCGTTCCACGAAGGGTTTCCTTCAATTTACCAAAGAGACGGCAGTTGCATGATCCCAGGTCAGGACTGTAAGGCAGGTGGTTCAGTGTTCTCCATCCAAGTTTTCTGATCTCCTCTGTGGTTTTGTGACTGACATGTGGCTGTGTGTTGTCGTGCACTAGCAGAACATCCTGCTGCTTCTGATGCGGTCGAACACAACTCATTGTCAGGTAACGTTCTGCACATTGGCATGGCTTTGTGCAGTGCATGGTCTCCTGTTGTGAGGAGAATCCCGAATATTTGCCTGATAATCTGCTTGCCCACTGACTAACCATACTGCGATTGATAACTGCGTCTCCATACACCTTTTTTCAACCTTTTGTGAATGTTTCCCACTGTCTCATTCTCACAGCAAAGGAAATCGATCACAGTACGTTGCTTCTGGCGAATGTCCAGTATAGCAGCCATCCTGATGGAGTGTTATCATGGCACCACTCACGGGAACGACTTAAATGTAATAAAAATGGTTGCAAATTATATCTCGTAAAAAGAATGAAAGGAGAGATTGAAGAACTTACTATTTGAACTGAATTGTTGTGATGTGTTCTGCGGTTGAGCTTGGGCAAGGTTTCCAAATCCATTTTGTTGCATGTGTGGAGATAATGCGAAAAATTATATTTAAAAAACTACTTAAGTTATAAAAATTTTACAAGTCGAATTAGAGTTAGTTCATGGTCCTTTATGTTATAAAAAAATAAAACTGATAGGTCATTTTTCGTGTCAGTTACTACATTTGAATACAAGCGGAAAATACAGGGTGCATTATGAAAGTAATGCGCATAATTTTATTGTGACGCGACTATCCATCGCAGTACGCTCGGACTGGTCGAATAATGTGGTGGGGGGTCTGCCCTTCTAAATGCACCCGGTCTCAGTTCGCTCTGAGCAGTAGGAGCGGTAGGACGTGTCTTCACACGAAGTCTGTTTTTCGATTGTGTCACAGCACGATGGAGCGTTCGCTGGAACAGCAGTACGCGATGAAGTTTTGGGTGTGGCTTGGGAAGAATGCAACAGAAACTGACATCAAAGACATCTTCAAGCTCCACCACCACAATGCCCCCGGCCTTCGTCGTCACCAACTTCCTGACCCGAAGCAAGACGCCCATTGTGTCCCAGCCTCTTTACAGCCCTGACTTGGCTCCATGTGACTTTTTTTTGTTCCCTCGACTGAAGAGAGAGCTGAAAGGAAAGCACTGGGACTCGGTGGAGAACATCCAAGCTCATGTTACAAAGTTCCTGAAAAACATTCCAGTCGAGGAATTCCAGGGTGTCTTCTAGGCGTGGCAGAATCGTCTCCGCAAGTGTATTGATGCAGGAGGAGACTATTTTGAAGAATTTTAACCATTTGTACCAAGCGGATCAATAAACCTATTTTTCCCAGAAAATGCGCATTACTTTCATAATGCACCCTGTATGTATCTATGACCTCCATAAAATGCAAAGTTGTAGAATAAAAAATAAATAAAAAAAAAAAAATTGTGCATTACTTTTGGAATGACCCTCGTATTAAGAGGTATTTGCAGAGCTTATTGACGCGGTATTACAATGTGTGGATGTCTGCTTTCAACAACGTCAATAGAAAATTATGTTGAAATTGAACAAGAAATAAACAATAATAAACAATCAAAAACGGAAGGAACTTCTAATCCACAAGGAGATTTGAAAAACTGGATACGTATTTCAGCTACCAAGTAACCATCTTCAGTGATGAGAGACAAAAGTCAGCCGCTGAAGATGTTGACTTTGTTGAACAAGTTGTTGACTTTAGCTCACTGGCCACAGTTACACGAGTTAGTTCTGTGAGTCTGTCGAAACACACTCATAATTAATAAGTTCACAAAAGTAAGGCAAACAACTTACTCATTAACTAGAGCTGATAAAGTTAAAAAAGCAGAACATGAACATGACTGGGCTTAATTTATTATTAAGACCTAAAGTTGATTTCATTCTTTTCAATGAGGATAAAATGGCAAAAAAATAAGGTTTTATCAGTTATAATGAAGTTCACATTTATTCAAGAATTTTGGAATTGAAGGATTATTACTGGTAAATAAATTGTAGAATGGTAAAATTCTGCAACATGGGCTCAAACCAGAGACCATGCTTATCACTGATGCAGTTCTAACCAATTCAGCTATCATGGACATAAACTGCCAAGCTGTTATAATATGCCCACTGTAACGTATGAATTTATGAACCACATGTCAATACTCTCAAAATAGAGCAAAGTACCACTTTGCGGAGTATATTCTAATAAACTATAAACCTTGAGCTAAAAGCGACCAATTTAATGGTTTTTTCCTTTATTAAAGCTCATGTTAATCAACAGGTAGATGGCACTCATTAAATCAAAGGACAAACTAGGGGATCCAAGAAAAAAATTATTTTATTAGCAATAGGATCTTCTAAACTAGTATTGGTTAGTTTTTCTCTACAACCAACAGGAAATCCAGATTACACAAGAGAAAAATGCGCTGTTTAATTGAAACAAATTAGATCATAAAAACAAAGTTTCCTTGGGAATTATGATATGAGAAGCTGAAAAGGTACAGTTAAAGAGCTAACTCTTAGGTAAAAAGAATTAAGAAAAAGGAACTACTAAAAAAACTTTTAAAGGTTAGCAAACAATATTTGTTGGAACAAGGCCCAAATTAAAAAACAAAACAAAAAACCAGATGGTTGAATACTTCTAGCAGGTCACTTGTAGCCGAGTCTGAAAACTGGTGCTTTTCCTCTTAACTCTGGGAAACTCTTTCCGAGATTCTTCTTACAAAAATGATCCATAGCTGACAAACAAATCAAATACTAGCCTTAAGCACAGTCGGGACCCCTTTCATTGAAATTGATAAGCACTGGAAATATCACTGGCAAACTGGCAATGAACTGGTTGGACAATTCAGTCTATAAAGAAAAGACTAGCAAGTGAAGTGTTAATGGGGAGGGAGAACGTCAAAAGGAGAGGAAAAGAAAAAAAAAAAATAAGGTAAGTTTAGTTAAAGTTAATAATGGAATGTTAATACCCTACGATCAAAATATGTTTTTGACATCTAACATCAAAGAGTGCTACTGGTCAAAAATTGTCGTTCTTCTGGCAACGTCTGCAGCAAGATAGGTAGTACTCATCCAGGGATAATAATTTCATGTCGTCTTAATAATCAGAAGCTAAGGTGAAGAAGAAATATTGAATCTTATATCCAGAAACCGCTAGAGGCAAAGATACAAAACTACAGTGGAAATGCAGATATATAATAAGCATTCTCATGGAATAAAAGATTAACAGAGCTAAAACTCATCTTTTAAGTAAACTGGGGATTCCAACACCCATTTTGCTTTATTTTCCATTTTATCTCGTGTGGAACTGTAGAATTATTTCAGATGAGAGGCAATCAAAACAATATACAAACAAAATCTAAGGAGTCACAAGATGTACTACTCCTTGAGAAGGCATCAATCTACAAACCAAAGACGTTCGAACAAGGCCTTTCAGATTTTTAGGCATCTGACACGAAATGATCCAGTCATCAGTTTGTAAGGACTCTGTAAATTGATGAAACTATGCAACTAAGAAAATATTTTGTGAAAGAAAGAAAGAAAGAAAACTTTGGATACTGTATACGTAACACCACATGTACTTCCACAAAGCCATAAAAATCTGTTGTAGTTTGTGGCTTCATGGAAATCCATGTAACAGCTTGGCAGTTCATGTCTGCGATAGCTCAATTGGTTAGAGTGGTGCCAGCGATAGGCATGGTCCCTGGTTCCAGTCCAGGTCGCGGAATTTTTCCTTCCATTTTCTATCTTGGATTGCCTCACTTGTTCAAATGTTCCAGCCTGTACCTGAAAAGCTTCACAGGCTGCATTGACACGCTATTCAAGTGGCTCCATGTACACAGTATTTTTGAGATGCCACCACCAGTAAAAGTTAAGGGAATTTAAGTCCGATGAACAAGCATGCAATGCAACAGGATGATCACTCAAAAGTAACTCTGTGGGTATGTAGTGTTATTGAAATGATGCCTGCAATGAATATGGTTGATCCGAGTCTGTTTATTAACTAATTTAATACACAAGCAATTGCACTATTAGTCACTGTACTGACATACATATAAATCGATCGGGTTACAGTTAATAAAAAGTCTGCAACCGTCTAATGTCCATGGGCAGAAAGTGTACCCGAGCAGTGCCGAAGGTGATGTCTCTGTCCTTTCTCAAGCCTGAAAAAAGAAAGTAAAGGTTCTACTACAATCCCACAGTCATGGGACTGCAACTGGTGGTGCCATCCCGTGGCGCTTACAAGAACTAGCACAGGATGGCACAAGGGCTTAATGTCATACATACAGTTATTGCCATTTCCATGAAACTATGCATTTCTGGACTTATGTTGATATTTTTCTTGTGATTAATCACCCTCCTAAAGTTTGTCCCTATTGTTTTAGTTCACCTTGTATAGTGTTATAAATATTTTTTACAATTTTATTAACATTTTTGCAGTAAATTTTTGTCCTTTTTATGTTTTTAGTTAATGCATATAAAATATTTATTAACTTTTTAAATTTTGTTAGGGTGCTAATAACATCGTAGTTGATGCACTCATAAATAAACTTTCACGTGATCGTTTCCTTGTTTACTGAATTTCATTATAATGGGAGTGTTGTAGATCTTTTTTTTTTTTTTTTTTAAAAATTCAGAATCTGTTATTTTATTAAAATATAATTTGGTATTTGTGTCATTTTCAGTGGGAAACCAAAACTATTTTAAAACACCCCCCTGTAATCTTGGATGGAGGATATGAAAACTGGTTGGTTCATTATCCCATGTTGTGTACAAATCCCACAGTTCCAATTCCAAAGGATGATGCAAAATGTGACATTGATGAAATCACACGTAAGAAAAGTGACAATTAATCCTCCCTCTGTCCGAAAATAGGGTATATATTTACAATACTAAAATAATGTTGAAAAGTATGCCATATTTAGGGAGAGAGATAGTAATTCTTATGTAGCATCCTGTAATGTAATTTCCAAAAAGTAATTTAAAATCTCATTAGGAATGGATAAAAGCTTCAATATACTTTCTGAAGGCCTTTATTTAAAGTAACTATGTGGCGAGCATGCATGACCAGTTCACGTGAATTTATCTTGACTGGTTAAGCCTGGAATGCATTTATTTTTGTGTTGCTACAAGTAAGCATCATTTTGGTGCAAATGATTGATCAGTTATACTAGGCATGATTAATCTTTAACATATCATGATCTGATCAAAAGTGGTTTGTTAGAATTGAACTTAGCTTCAATTTTTTTTTTTTTTTTTTGAATAATTATTTTAAATTTGTTTTTTCTTTTTTAAATTCTTCTTTGATTATATGAAAATTTTACTTTATTTTCAGTGGATTTTGAATATCCAAATTTAGATAATTTCACTGTCCATCCTAACTCTTCATTTCTTCATTCTTCTTTGAGTGATACCAGTGTATCAAAAGAAGCACCGACTCCTAAAGTTGACAGAGCTTCAAAGCCCATTTCTTCTGAAAAAACTACCAAACCCATAGAAAAGGAGACAGTTTTCAGAAATTAGTAAGCTCTTTCAAATTTATAATTTTGTCACTCGGTGTTCTTCCTAGACATTTTGAATGAGACTCTATCAGGCTGAATTTATTGACCATATGGTTCTTTCAAACACAACAGTTTATAAATACTGTATAGTACATTTTAAAACTATCCAGATATTTTTTCATTGCATCCACCTAGTGAAAATTTCTTGGGAGAACGTTGCATTCTTCTATTGCTTATTTCATGTAAGGTATTGATACAAGGGCTGCTTGAAAAGTGGTACCCGTTTTCACAGTACACTGACACATGAAAATGAATCTGCCAATTCAAGATCAAGTAGCTTCATTTTTTTTTGTAATTTTTCATGTAAGTTTCATCATACTGGGAGCATTTGTGTTATTCTGTGCCTTTAAATGGAAAAAAAATATTGAAAATCCTGCCATATATGAAGTAGGAACTTGATTATACTGATTCGATATCAGAATGCAAAAAAATACACTACCATGTGAGATTTCATAGCCAAATCAAAAATATTTATAGTGATGTAAGGATGAGTCATTATGCCAAAGTGTTTAAAATTTAATGCATGGAGGGAGAATGTATTTGCTATTCTGGAAAATTTGGTGCATTGTAGAATCAGATAGAATTGGCTCACATGGATTTTACAAAATTTGAAAGATACTTTGAGAAAGCACTTTGTGAATAAGACCTGAAGGATACAGTCTCCATTTCTTAATGGACTGGTTGCAAAGTGGTATGAAGAAGGAATCCTACAACTTTGGAGAAATTACAATAAGTGCTTAAATTTTCAAAGTGACTAGGAAAACTTTTTATTTAATTTATATATACAAGGTGTAACAAAAAGGTACAGCCAAACTTTCAGGAAACATTCCTTACATGTAGAGGAAGAAAATCTTATATGCGACATGGGTCCGGAAATGCTTTATTTCCAAGTTATACTCGTTTTCTACAACTCTTCATTAATTACATTTCTCATGGGGAATGCACAGAAACAGAACGTACCAGCATACCACATGAAACACTTTCTTATATGAAACTTTCAAAATGCCCTCCATTAGCATGGTTACATGCATCAACCTGCCGTTGCATTGAATCCTGGATGCATTAATGTGTCCCTTGTTTTTGGACTCGTGTCCGTATAACATACTTTCTTACTCTACATGTAAAGAATGTTTCTAGAAAGTTTGGCTGTATCTTTTTGTTATACCCTGTATATTAGGATTTAAAAAAAAAGCCTAATTTACATAGAAATATGTATAAATGAAATGATTTGTTCAAAAACCTCCTAATTCTTAAATGGATACAGTAATACTTCCCAAATAACTTGTGCGTTAATTAATAAATGAAGTGAATTAAGAAATCCCAAAAGGAGAAAAAGTAAATCGCCAAAGTTGTGTTGATTTTATAATAAACTGCAGTGCTCTCCCCAAAGAATTTTATCATATCGGTGGAAGGAAAAAATAACCAATTGGACAAAAATTAAAAGCAAATGAAATACGTTATAAAATTTTTTGTTTATTAAACCTGATGGTCACTAACAACAGCCAACAGATCTCACCTTCAAAAGGGGCGGGGAGAATTTAGAATGCACAAAGGACAGTCAAAAAGTTGCCAGAATTGTGGTATTGCACTGTAATGATAAGGAGATACAGCATCACTTACCTACTCACTTTCAAAAATAGGGACAGTACACGAACATTCACAGAAAACACACATGCACTTCTTCCATTGTTCTTGAAATTGTTTTGCAGCAGAAGGATTGTTGAAACTACTGAAGTATTTTGGAATATTCTAGAGTTCTGATGCATTTGATTTAATGCTCTCCGTGGTTGTGAAATGTTTCTCCCTTGAGGCCCATTTTTAGAGTAGGAAACAGCAAAATGTCATTGTGAAATAAGCACTGTGTGGGCTCAATGTGTTATTGTATTGCAAAAGCCATCTCATCTGCTACTTGTTATACCAGCAATAGTTTGCCTTTGAACAATGAGCACATGAGTTTGATGTTGCCAAACAGACTGAACGACAACATTGTGTCAAATGACTAACGTTCATGTCTGAATGGAACAGAATGCTGAAACGCCACCTGCTGAAACCTGGCCAGGCCTGTTACAACTATAAGCAGACTTGCTAAGCTTCCCATCACAACATTGATTGGAGGAGAATTTGTTATCTATTTGCTATTTTGTTATCTTGCAGGAGAATTCAGAGAGCTTTTTGGCTGTCTTTCGTGAACTTAGTTTTAATATAATAAATACATTATTTTCAAATTCTCTGCTTGTTATTTATTTCATGGCTTAGCTTTGACCATATTTCATAGACTTGGTGCTGTTTAATTGATATTAGAAATAAGTATTAATTTTAAAGAATTTTTAGGTTTTTTTATAATACAAATATTGCATGATTACGTTCTATTTTATAAATTGAATACAGAAATGCCTGCCCCAAGATACGTAAATCAGTATTTAAAATAAGAAATTTCTGAGAAGCTCAGGATACAAGGGTCGTTCAAGGTTGACCCAGACTTTTGTGCATATAAAATCGAGAAATAACTAGTACATTACACTTTTCATAGAACATTACCTAAACCTTTTTGAGTATATTGTATTTTCCCTTTGATGTATTTGATGCATTTGCAGCAGCTACAGCAAACATGGTTGCAAGCAGTGTCTCTGAAGCTGTGGAACTGTGGCTTCAAGCATAGTATGGGGAAGAAACGATGTGACTGGCAAGAGTATACAATCAATGTAATCAGTTTAGCGAGGAACGAGAGATGGTGAAAATACATGGAAACTTTCTTTTTACTCCAGTCACACAGGTGAATAAAACACCCGCTGAGCGAGCCACTTTTGATAAAGGTATCACAATTAACAGCCAGTATTATATTATAGCAGATTGCTTCAGGGTGCCTTGTGCAATGCCATTCACAAGAAAAGACCCAGGATGTTGTCATTAGAAAAGAATGACATTTGACAGCATATATGCTTACCCGAATGAGTGAGAGGTGTTTCTCCATGCTCCTTATAGTCCATGTAAATGAAATTGAATCACGTTCAGATGAATGAAATTGGAATACCTTGTAACTGTTGTTGAAACCCCCATGTGCCGCCATCTGTTGGCCTTCCATCTTGGCTATGGCATGGCACTGTAACAGTGCATGCTGAAGGGTGTCTCTTGCTTCATTGTAAGATTTCCAAAGTGTGAGTTCATTGATCCTAAGGCCCTTTCGAGTACACCAAAAGAGCAGTAGTCCATAGGAGCAGCATTTGACGACTTAACTGGAATGTTACCAAAGTCAATACAGCTCTAATTCCTGTTTCTACAACCATCCTGTTCATGAAGCCAACCATCAATTTTGCTTTGCAGCTTGAAGCCTTATCCTGGTGAAGCCAAACCAGATTCTTTTCTGCATTGTAGAGACGTAGAATATCGCACTATAAATTGATTTCAGAATGTTTATCTGTAGTAGCTAACAGTAATTTTTACTTCCTTGTACGAAGTAAAGGAAGTATTGTAATCGCGAAAAATTTCAGTTTTCAGATTTCAACGGAAATATCTATTTTGACCATCCCTGAATCCATTTTGAGTAGTTTCTGTGTGACATCTGTGCGTACGTACATATCTCGCATAACTCAAAAACAGCGCAGAATGTTGAAATTTTGTATTTAGGACTGTTGTAACATCTAGTTGTGCACCTCCCCTTTTGATTGCAATCGGCTGGGCCAAAAAAGTGTATATGTATTTAATTGGCATACAAGGAAGTCATGTGACATAATCTGTCCTCAACAGATTTTTGCTTTTATGAAACTTACGCAGCATTTATATTCTCCTATTATTAACCCCAGTGACAAGCATAAATCCTTTAGAAAAATTTTCCTTTCATAGTTGCACAAAATTTCCGGGACATTTTGGTCCCTTTTTTGCGATATATTGTCGCTCAACTCTTGTTGCAGTTACTTAAGAAGATCCATGCTTTTATCTAAGGTTACAAGTTTTTTTCCCCACGGCTCTCCTGCCAGGTGTTGTTCATACAATTTTGGCTCGTTGGTCTTGCGCTTTGTGATATGGCATGGCAGTAATTTGTGAACATCAACTTTGTGCAGTCGTTCATTCGCAGATCTTAGTTAATAATGTGACTTACAGTTGCTTGTGATACTCTGATAGAAGAAGCAATGCTGCATTGGATTTTTGATTTTGATGCTAGCCTTGACTTTATTCATCATTTAGGTAATGTGCTTTGAGGTAGGATGCTTTTTACGTGGTGGTGCTGAACGTGGCTCTTCTCTCAGTCCACATTTGTTAATCCAGCTTATATGTTATGCAGGCCTGCCTTAGATATAGTAAACTTGTGACTTTTATGTTACTCGATTATCTGAAAATACAGTGATCAAGCAAAACATTATGACTGCTATCCTAATATCATATTGCTTCATCTTTAGCATACAAAATAGCTACAAACAGTATGTATAGATTCTACAAGCCTTGGAAAGTGTCCAGGGGAAGATTGTACCAGATTTGCAAGCAGAGGTTACACAATTCCCGTAGATTATGAAGAGGTGGTCGGTGAGCTCTGAGATGATTCTCCATGACATCCCAGATGTACTCAAGAGGATTAGCATCTGGCAAATTAAGAGTCCAGGATATTAACTGGAATTCATCAGCATGTTCCTCAAACCACTGTAGGACAATTCTGGCTGGGTGACAAAGAACATTGTCCTGCTGGAAGACTCCATCTCCTATGGGGGAAACTGAAGCCATGAAAGAATGTTCTAATAGTTCACAGCTTTCATTTTATACAACAACCACCGGTCCCAGGAATACCCATAAGAAGGTCCCCCAAAGCATAATATGTTCATCACCCAGCCTATAGATGTGTTGATCAAATGTTCACCTGGAAGACCAGCATACCCTGATATGGCCATCAACGCCATGCAAAAGAAATCGCGATTCATTGGACCAGACAACTCTTCTCCATTGTTGCTTGGTCCAATTACGATGTTCACAGGCCCATTATAGTCATAAATGTTGATGATACTGTATTAATATTGGTTTCTGCTGCAAAGTTCCATATTATCCAACACTTTTACTTGAATGTGCATTATATTCGGTTGTCAGTTGATCTACTGGCACCCACCTATTGGCCTTCACCTAGCAGGACAGTCTCCAACATCCACATTCATTGACAAGGTGTGGACATCCAATGCCTCAGCATTTACTACCAAGTTTCACTGTCCTTCTTCCACTTTTTACATGTACTAACGGTTTATGAAGACCCAATAAGCCATGCCATTTAGGAGATACTCTTCACTGGCCTTTGGTGCCATTACAATCTGACCTTTATCATAGTCATTTAAATCAGTAGCCTTCCCCATTACATGCATGCTTAGTCAATAAAGTGATGCCTCACTATCTCCAGCAGCCATTAAATGCCATTTGCAGCATGCTATTTAAATCATTCTGACAAGCGCATTCTCAGAGATTAGTGGTGGTCATAATGCCTTAGTTAGTCAGTGTATGAGAAAGAGCACTTTATTGTACCCTTCCCAAACGGGAATTATGTTGTCATTGTTAATCCTAAGCCTAAAACTAAAACTGAATTTTAGTTCCTCTTGAAAATGGCTTTCCGAGAAAACTGTATGATTCGTGACAATAATCATGTGAATCATATGCATTCCAGTTTCTACCATATAAATGTGAATCACCCTCAATATATTTTATTGTAATACATTTTCATGTTCTGAGTTTAGACCATTCTGGAAATATGGGAATCTGTTAATATTGGGGGACTGGAAACATGTGTTTAAAAAAAAAAGGATAAATACTGTTTGTAACAGAAAAAAAAGTAGTTCTTAATCTATAAGGTAATCAGGTCACGAAACTGTGGATGTAAAAACAATAAAAATAATAAAAACACTTTCCCACAAATTAATTTTAATGCACGTATGTACATTTCGAGGACTACGCCCTCTTCGTCAGCGTGATAACACAGAAACTAACCCCTCGCAACGAGCGCAGAGAAAGTAAGACAGAGAGCCAGCCGCTGCAGGGTCACCAGCCAACAAAAGGAGTCGTTCAAAGATAGAGGGGAAGGGTTGTAACCCAGAAGAAGAGAAGCAAAACAAACTCACGTGGTCACCATATGCGCAACAACTACACGCAGTAAACCACCTCTTCCTTCAAACCACCTCCTACATCCTCAGAACAACCCCCATTGCCAAGAAGCACACCAGCGACGACATCAGTCCCCATCCCCACCCGCCGCACGGGGACAGCTCACAAGATAGATCATGGATACAATAGTTAGGAAATAATATACACTGAATAAATAAAAGAAAACAGTGATTAATTGAGAAATCTGTAGAAAAACAACCAATCAGTGACATCCATAGGACCACGGTCTAAGTTAAGCAGTTCTTCCGGAGGCTTATTTAGGATTTCCAGGGATTCAGCAAGATTAAGTAATTTCGAGTGCCTTATAGTGTGTAAAATTTTAAGGAGTTTTTATGTCATTGATTGGTTGTTTTTCTACAGATTTCTCAATTAATCACTGTTTTCTTTTGTTTATTCAGTATATATTATTTCCTAACTTTTGTATCCATGATCTATCTTGTGAGCTGTCCCTGTGTGGCGGGTGGGGGATGGGGACTGATGTCGCCGCTGGTGTGCTTCTTGGCAATGGGGGTTGTTTTGAGGATGTAGGAGGTGGTTTGAAGGAAGAGGTGGTTTACAGCGTGTAGTTGTTGCGCATATGGTGACCACGTGAGTTTGTTTTGCGTCTCTTCTTCTGGGTTACAACCCTTCCCCTCTATCTTTGAACGACTCCTTTTGTTGACTGGTGACCCTGCAGCGGCTCTCTGTCTTACTTTCTCTGCGCTCGTTGCGAGGGGTTAGTTTCTGTGTTATCACGCTGACGAAGAGGGCGTAATCCTCGAAATGTACATACGTGCATTAAATTTAATTTGTGGAAAAGTGTTTTCATTATTTTTATTATTATATAGTTCTTAATCTGTTGTACAGGGTACGTAGGGTGTCTGAGGACATTGATTGAGTGCCTGCAGTTATGTGTACACTAATATCTGTACTTTATCTCTACAGAGCATCAACGGCATAACAGCTTATCAGCTTATTGGCAGCCAGTGTAAAAATATGGCAGAAAAATTGGTGATATGCGGGCTCTTTCGTCACTATTGGAAAAAGGGGACCAGTGTGCGAGCAGCAGCCGCCCAAATTTGCAGGGTGGAAGGTCAGGGTGTGACCTATGAACAGACCAATGAACAGACGGCACGACTGTGGTTCTCCCGCTTTTCGTCTGGAGACATGGGCCTGGAAGATGTGCCAAAGAGTGGAAGGCCCAAAGAAGTGGATGATGCAGCCGTACGGCAACAAGTGGAAGCCAACCCAAGCAGCACCACCCTTGGACTAGCGGTGGACATCGGGACATCACAATGGTGTGTGGTTCAACAGCACGTCATGGGAAAGGAAAACAGGAGCTGCTGATTGTGCCCTACGAGCTGATGCCCGCGCAAGCACAACAATGGGTGAAGGTGCGTCGTCAACTGCTGGAAAAAATCGAGGTTCTGCCACATCCAGCCTACAGCCCCGATCTTGCACCTTCCGACTACCATCTCTTCCAGTCCATGGCACACTTCCTGCGTGGACGGCGCTTCGCCAATGTCAGTGAGGTTGAAGACGCTGTGCGTGACTTTTTCGCCCAGAAACTGGAGGAGTGGTTTTGCGAGGGCATCCGCCAACTGACTGATTGTTGGATGAAGACCGTCGAGCATGATAGACTCTACTTTGAAGATTAGCAATGAGTAGTTCCGGTCTGGTGCCCATTTAAAAGTTTGCACGGTGATCGGCCACTACTTTTGACTCAACCTCTGTATTTACAGTAATGTAATTGAGCTGACTGTGTTTACCTTGCAAGTAAAGATTTAAACTTGAATCAAAAGAAAAACTTAAAAATAATAAGTAAAATTGCTAAAATAATAGCATAGCCCACCTTCACTTCAAAATCACAAAACTTGTAGTGTTGCAAAATCCATTGTACATTCTGTTGTATTATGAAGATCCATAACTTGCTGGAAAATAATTATGAAGAAAGGTCCATAAGACTTTCTGTTAGAATTTTTGAATTTTGAAAAGTTCCGAATATAAAAATTCAAAAATTTCACATGCATAATACTCTAAAGAAAAATTATGAAACGCTTAAACGTATTTGAGTGTACCAGACACTCATCTTCAGAAGAATATGGAGAGTGATACAACATAAAAATGAACATAAAAAAAATAAACACAAAAATGTAAAAAGTAAAAAGGAAGTCACTTGATAAACCAATTATTATGAATGTTATGTGATGCCTTGGCCAGGGTGCATTCTGATTTGTTCATTAAAAAAAAACAACCCTTAATAATCTGAACACCTTTCCACTGTCGTTCGTGCAGCGTGCGGACACGCATTGTCATGCAGCAGAAAGACGCCTTTGCGATGCACAAGTGCAGGTTGTTGCTGACACAGTTTTGTGTGCACATGATGCAGTTCACGACAGTAGGTCGCAGCGGTGATCGTCTCCCCCTGCTGCAGGAAGCTGTAATGCACTACACAATTTCATGTGGGACCCATTTGTCCTGCTTTTTCACCTTGCCGATGATCCTAAGGTGTTTACAGACAGTCGACGCTGATACAGCATGATCCCCTGCAAGGTCCCAAATTTTTGACGGGTCCACTTCCACAGATCGCTTCAGATCAGCGTCATTCACCATGTTGGGCGGTCTGCCACGTGGCTCATTTGTCAGATCCATCACTCCCACCCGGAATTTTCGGAACCAATGTTGGATGGCACGTTCATTTATGGTGGCTACATCAAATACCTTATTGATGTTTCGAAAAGTGTTGGATGCAGTGTGATTCAACCTGAACTCTCAATGCATTATCACACGTAATTCATATGAAGTCATGACCATCTTTGCTTGGGTTCAAATGCTATTGAATATCATCACAGACATGCAAATTTCCGGCATCTGGTCGCTGATAGGTCTATCTCTGGGAATGTGCACTTTGTTGGTGCAATGCGTGGAAAGGGATGGGGATAATGCCAAAAAGTGGATAGTGCATTACATAGAGGACAAATGTAAGTATCAGATACAAAAAGAATTTTGAAAATCGGTTAACAAATATAAGTTACAGCCATGGAGGCATTACTTTTCAAAACGCCCTCATATTTATTTTTGGAACTATCTGAACATCCTCATCCTTAAAACATTTTTTAATTTTATAAAAGGCAGAATCATAAGCCAGGAAACTCTTTTACCTGATTAATAGATTTTAAAATATTACCTTTTTTATTATTTTTTATTTTGAGAACAACTTATTTTAATTTTATCCATCATATTTTGAGGATACTTATTAATTTTCATTTACTGAATTAATTTTTTAATATTTAGATGAAGAAATTTTGGTGAACACACAGGAATGAAATTGTTAGGCTCTGTTAATAAAATGTGTGATGTGGTGTTAATTTTATAACGCATAGGAATACTGGAATTGAAATTATCGGAGTATTTTGTTATTGTTAAATATAATTTTTCCCAACATTAAAAATGACCTTGTATTTTGTTTATTTTTTCTTTTCACCTCTTTGTACTAATTTTTATATTCTTCATTTAGAGTTAGTTTAAATCTATAGTAAACTATTTTCTCTTCCTTCTAAAACTGCATGGATTAATGGGTTTTATTCCATTTATTTTGCAGTGAACGGAGAAATGCCTTAATAGAACCATCTGAAGAAAATGTTTCACCTCATTTCTTTTATTATGATCAAAATGAAGAGATAATGCCAAAAACAAATGGCTTTGATTCAATTTCTCTTGTGCCATCAGTTAACAGGTCTTTAAAACCAAAAACATCAATCTCATCTTCAGACACTGAGAACTTAGAAGTGTCTGTTTCTAAAATGAAAGAAAATTTATCATCAGAAGAAAGGATTGCAAATGAAAATCTGAGTTTAGAAAAAGAAGTGTAAGAACTTAAACATAAAATGAATGTGAATTTTCTATGATGCTTTTGATAGTTTAAATTTAAACTTAATTTCATAATTTCTTGTCTGATGTAGAAATTTACAAGAACAAAAATTTACTGAATTGAGGTTGAAACGTGAAAAAGAGGCAGAAGAAGCCATGAGATTAGAATTGCAAAAACAAGAAGAAATTCTTTTAGAGAAAATTGAAAAATTAGAATTAGAAAAAAAGAAAAAGGTTTGTTTCATTTTGTCATTGCATTACTAAACAGTCGAGTCACATTGATGTGATACCTGTTAATATCCAGAATAACCAACATGTGCAGCACGGACAGCATCTAGACTGGCTGGGAGAGATGCAATGAGGTGCTGGAAAGTGTTCACAAGGACATTGAACCATTCTGACTGCAGTTCATTGGCCGGCCAGGTGGCCGAGAGGGCTAGGGCGTAGGCTTTCTAGTTCTCGAGTCTGCCTGGCCGCGGGTTCGAATCCCGCCGTGGGCATGGATGTTTGTGTTTGTCCCGGGCTGCGTACTGTTATAACTTGTGTAAAAGGCGCAAAATGACCTTTGTAGTCGACGCCAAAAATTTCTAGAACCCCCCCTAGACTGCAGTTCATTCGATATCTGTTGGAGGGTGCGAGGTGGAATATTCACGGAGCAAATAACAACCTGATCAAGGGGGACCCATAATCCGGGGAATTCGGAGCTAGGGAAGTACAGTAAAGTCTTCCTCGTGCTCTTCTAACCACTCACATACAGTTCCAGCTGTATGAGATGCTGCATTGTCGGATTGAAGATTCCCTCATGGCCAGGAAAAACTATATCCATGTATGGATGTAAGCAGTCAATAAGGATCGATATGAACTTAAATCAATTAGTATTTCCATGCACAATGATGAATGCACCCATTAAATGCCATGAAAACATTCCCCAGACTATAATGCTGCCTCCGCCAGTTTGTTGTAGTCCACAAATGGTTGAAGAGTGTTTGTTTTCTGATGTTTCTTGCCGTATGTGCCAATGTCCATCAGTCCGATGGAGCGAAAAATGCAGTTCATCTGAGAAGGCAATTTTTTTTTTCAATCATTGGTTTTCCAGTGTCGGTATGGCTGTGCAAATTCCAGCCTCATTTGCCGATGCATACTCGTTAGCATAGGTGCTGTCACCATTTTCTGAAATGTTTGCTGAATCGTCGTTTTGGCTACACTGGGGAGCCCCGTGATTTATTTGGGCAGTAAGTTGCTCCACCATAGCAGGCTGATTCACCCAAACGCTCTGCCACAGCTGCTGCCACCACCCTTGGCTCGAAAGCCAATAATCATTCCTTTTTGTACGTCTGATAAATCGCTCTGTTTCTGCATTGCAACAACTGAAATGTTTTTCAAGTGCCTACAACACATGTATATACTCACCCAATCTGCCGATGACACGTCATTTATTGTCTCATTTATGTAGCATCTTCTGTATTCGGTTATTTAGCACTGACATCACAAATAGGAGGTTGTTGCTTTAATGTGACCTGACTGTTTAATCTAAATAGGTCAGATAAAAAATAATGGTTAAGCAAAAATGCAATATTGTCATTGACTGCATGCAAAACATTTAGCTTTTTTATTTAATGTGGAAATACTCAGCCTGGTCCCTGCTTAATACATAAGATCCTGTTAAATATTTTCAATTGCCTAAATTATTTCAGTTACTGCATAGTGTAGCAAATGAGTCAGTAGGTAAGCTACTTTTATAAATTGCGGATACCTAATGTATAATTATTGTGTGTAGCAGTTAGTAACAATTCAAAGGACGGCATGAAATTAGAAACTGTTGTTTCTAAATTTAAATATAATATATGTTTTTTTTATGTATGTTCACTCTTGGTTAGGTTGTGAGGCAGAGCAGGTGGCAACCTGGGTTTTCCTGCATGAAGTTTGCTTGAGGCAAATATGACATGCAACCTAGCTATGAATGAGCTTTTTGAGTAATTGCAATAAACAGTTTATCTGTTGTGTTAAATGAATGATTTCATGTTCATAAATTATCCTTTGTGAGTTGTTCAGTTGGCGCTAAGGGGAAAGTTTTGTTCTTCTACTTATGAGGGGAGCACTCTAAAAGTTTATAGCTAGGAATGTTGCACGCATCCCACCAAATTTGTTTTACTTTCTCCTAACACATCACACTATAATATGGTCACGCATAAGATTTGAGCATGCCATGTTGCATTGTTTTTGTGGGGCACAATTCTAAGGTTTGTGTACTAGCAGAGAGACGTAAAACACAATGGAGCTGAATCAGCAGGCATGGCATGTAATGATTTTCTATGATTATTCCAAAGGCTTCTTTGGCCTGTATCTTGGATCTAGATAAACAAGAAAGTAAACTGATAAAAATTTCTCTGCTTCATTTGAAACTCTCACTATGAACGCAGACTTAGTCAACTGAGAAACGTCTGATCCTTCTGAAACTAAAGGTTGCTTGTGGTAAGTGTTGGATAAAGAGAATGATCTGATAACTAAATTATATGTTTCATAAGAATTGCATTGTAATTTATAGACATGTAAGAGTTGATATTAAAGGAGGAAGCTAATAACACAAACAATAAACAAATATAGAATTTCCCATAATCTTTAGAAGCTCTGTTTCAAAACAGGAAGAAGAAAAAATTAAATTACAACAAGAGAATGAGGCAATGAAGAAGAAAGTAGAAGCCATGAAACAGATGGAAGCAAAGAATTACCAGACATTTATGGCAATGAAAGAAAACTTTGAAAAAAAAGAAGCAGCAATCCGAAAAACAGAAAAAGAAAAACGCCAACTGGAACGCGAGACTGAAAGGTAAATTTAAATTTCTGTATATTTAACTCTTTTTAATGATAGACAGTGCAATCTCACTAATCTGACGTTGGCTATCTAACATGTCCAATAATCTGCCCTCAGGAATTCTATACCGTAAACTTGCTTTATACAAGGTAATAAAGTAAATAAGGCAGAAACTGTGGACAAGATATGCTAACCAAGAAAATGGAAACCACTGTTTTTATTAGGGAATAAAGTAAATTATTAGCATATTTATACAGGGTGATCCAAAAGTCAGTTCACCCAAAAATATATACAAGGTGAGTCAAAAGTCTGTTACCCCTATACAATTTTAAAACTGGTGGAGATACAACAAATCTGTTGCAGGCAACGTAATAGGAAGTTAGGTAGGGGCTAAAGAATGGTGATATCAAATTGGACCTTTGATCTTGAATTTTGCACCTTGCAAGTTGTAACTTTGTAACCATTACAGATAGAGAAAACTTTCAAATTGTACAGTTGCAGAGCCCAAAACTCTTGATTGTAACAAAAAAAAATGAGATTAATCCAATGCAACAAAATGAAATTTCAGCGCTCAAGCTACATTCAGTTTTGTCAGTGAATGAAGTGCTCAATGTGGTGTCCTTCTGCAGCAATGCACAATTGCGCGCAATATTTCACAGAACCCAAAGCCTGTGTGTTATGTCTGTACAAGCCTGCTGAATTAGTTGTTTCAAATCATTTACTGGTGCTGGTATAGTGGCTTGATGTATCCCCAATATCAAGGACATCTAAATGGGTATAGTGGTGTCAAATCAGGAGAACATGGTGGCTAATGAACTGAACCTTCTCAGTCAATCCATCGATATGGAAACATGTCATCTAGTCAATGGCTGCAAAAAGTGGAGGTGCCCCATGATGTTGGAACCACATACGGCGGTTTTGTACTAAAGGCAAGTTGTCTAAAAAGTCTGAGACGAAGCCCATCTAAAATCGTTTCTGTGTACCTTACTCCTGTAAGGCAACTGTTGTAGAAAACTGGTCCCACCAACACGCTATTCCATAAACCACACGCCACATTTATTTTCCAGCTCCTACACCTTAACACTCTCGGCCACCGAGCCAGCTGATATGTATTTATTTCAGCATTTTTATTTTTTTTTTTTTAAATCAGAATTTTGAGCTCTCTAACTGCAGAATTGAAAATTTTTCTCTGCCTGTAATGGTTACAAAGTTATAAATTGTAAGGTCAAAAGTCAAATTTAACGTCACCATTGTTTTGTCTCTAGCTAACTTTCTATATGTTACCTGCAACAGATTTGTTGCAATGATATCTATACAACTCCTGGATCGCTAACCTTGTGAAGAAAATGCATAGCCTAAATTCAAGTCACCAGGAAAACTAGTCGATTACTTTTGTGGATGCTTCGCAATATCTAACCATCCTATAATGAAATAAATCCATATTATATAACGGTTAGTTATTATAATACAGTCTTAATTTTTAACAAGTCTATTTATTTTTATATTTATTCTATTTTATTGATTTTATTTACTTATTTGTTTATTTTAACTTATATTATTTATTTATATTATTTTTTTAATATATTTACTCTTTTTCATTTTTTAAAATTCTATCTTGTGTTTTTTTTCATTTTATTCACTAAATTATGAAATAATGGTCAATTTATAATTTAATTATAAATTTAAGTTTAATTTTCCATTCGTGTTGAATTTATTATATTTATTTTCTATGTTGTTGTTTTGTTATTGTTATTATTATTATTATTATTATTATTATTATTATTATTATTATTAAAATGAGTTAGATTATCGATGTACAAAGCCAATGATAAACTTGGGACTGATTTCACGGGGGAATATTGCGCCAAGCCTAGGGACAACCACAAAGATAAACACTCATGTCCTCGGCGGGATTTGAACCCGCGATTCTCCCATGCAATAGCTATAAGACCTGCGCCTTAGTGCTCTCGGCCAGTGAGACGGCATTTCTTATTTTACTCATTTCCTTAACAACTTTAAATATTTTTATTAATTTTTCTGTTTATTTAATTATTTCTCTTTATTTTTTTACAAAACGCGTCAATGACAATATATACAGTGCTCCCTCTATATAATGGAATTCTACATAACGCCAAATTTATAACGGCAAGTCCATATAACGAAGTTTTTTTTCCAGAAAATAAAAATTGCAGACTCATTCATGTGATTTATCAATAATTGCAGAAAAGTTTAATGAATGGATTTTTCTTCTTTTATATGTGATTTATCAATAATAACGCGATTATGATCTCTTTATTTATTTAAAGTTATCCGTCTATGTAGAAATTATAGATTTTCACTCATTTTTACTGTCTACTTTATCCTCATATCTTATGGGAAAAGGCAAAATTGTCCACAAAAGTAATCGATTACTGTGTCCTGGACATGACGTAATTTAGGCTACGCTTTGTGCTGGTTTTCTCCATTGAGTCAGCAATCCAGGAGTTGTGTAGATATCATTGATTTGTTGTATCTCCACTTGTTTTGAAATTGTATGGAGGGTAACAGACTTTTGACTCACCTCTATATAAAGTGAAAACTATTTAACATACAGAAATCAATTCTGCAGTGGATATTCTATAGTCAATGCAACACTGATTGAATTTACAGTAAATGTTCAAAGTGGCCCCCATTCTCCTGCTTTCACAAATGAACACGACAGCACATGTTTTTGGAAACTCGTTGCAGTGTGTCCTCTGGAATGGTGTGGATTTCCGAGTGAATGTTTGCTTTCATTTCCTCTAAAGTGTGCAGATTGTTGGCATACACCCGACTTTTTAAATAGTGGCCTCGCAGGAAACAATCTGGTGAAGCTTGGTCCGATGGCCAAATTTCCTTTGAAATTACTTTACCTCAAAAACAGATTGTACTCATTCCATTGAGATTCGGGCTATGAAAGCTGTAGCTGAGTCCTGTTGATAATAACCTTGTCTGCATTCACTGCTCTACAAATTGCTCAAATGTTTTTGCAGTAACGTTCTGCATTAACATGTTTCCAAGAATATGTGCTGTCGTAAGCAGGAGAATGGGGGCGACTTTGAACATTTCCTGTGGTTTAATGGGGAGGCAAATAAAACAGCAAGAACTTTAAAAACTTGCATGTCATTCTAAACATGTAACATTATTTTGTGGGACTGGCAGGGAAAAAACTGTATTAAGTGGGAAAATGTTAAATGAAGATCATTCTAAAAAAAATCCAAAGAAAAACTACATGTACATCGAGGGTTGTTCAAGAATTTTTGTCTCCTGGTGCATAACTTTTAAGGTAGCTGATGTATATTAAACATGTTATAGACAAAAAACTGTGAAATGTCCTCATCACGAGGAGTATCTCATTTTTCAACATAGTCCGCATGGGCAGCGATGCACTTCTGCCATTGGTTTGTCCTTTGGTTACCGCGTCGGCGAATCCAGGCTGTGGAAATTTGTTTCCTATTATTCATCAATAACTTAACATCTGAGGTAACAAGTATGATTAAAACCTCATGTAACTATCTTCAGCTTTGTGTTTATGTTCTGCATAGCAGATAGGAGTTATTCTTTCATGATTTTTGAATGAGGCTACTGGAGTTTACTTTTGTAATTTTTAACAAAAAAGAATTTTTTTAACAAAGACCTTATTAATTTATTACTTTTTATACAGTGTCAATCTTCTAAATTGATTTTAAAATTGGATTTTAGGTTACGCCAAGAACGAAAAGAGAAAGAACGTTCTTCCCCATCCAAGCACGAAGAAACAAGATTAAAAGAAGTTGAAGGGAAAAAAATAAAAGAAAGACCAGATACTCCAGAGAAATCGCATGTTAAGGACCACAGAGGTAATAAGATCATTGAAAAATTATCTTACTGTTGAACTACAATTTTGAATTTTTTATTTTTTCAAAAGAAAGTTACATTTACGGATTTTTATTTCATAGATTAGTATACAGAAAGTAGATTACGTTAAGAAAGAATGATTTTGTGGGTCCATATCTTTAGCTGAAAACACCATACCAAAGCCAGTCCTGCTCAATCTGATAGCCACGATTCCGAATTATAATCTTGCATCTTGAGTTTTCATTCCAAGAGCTCTCTCAAAGAGAACTCCGGCTGATTCCAGACAATAACTCCTTACAGGCTTTCCCCAATCTCTACTGTGCGTGGGCCTCTATTACCTAAGCCCCTTTTCAAGAGGCCAAACCTGCAGAAATCTAGCGGTGATGTTGATGGATTTAACTGGGAGATCTGTGAAAGGAATTGTCCAAATTGTCATTTCCTCTTCGAGCGTTTACAAGTAGGCAGCCATTGATGCTGAGGTATCTACACCTTTCGTACGTCTTTTCCACACGTTTTTCCAGTTGAAGGACTTTATGGATTATTTCATGGCATGTTTTGCATTTGACCATTTGATGCTAGGATTTTCCTTTGTGATAAATTGCTTCACCTTCTGAACAACGTTTCGGGTAAACTTGGGAGCCGTCCTTTACATTAGAAGGTCCTGGTTCGTCTAATGACACAGGAATTTGGGACTTTGGTTTCTCTTTAAGCAGATTACTCACAACAGCTTTGGAAATCATCAGCCATTGAGTTTTGCACATGTTTATAATTGCAGAATATGAGTACTTGGGTCGGAAGGAGCAGTTACGTAGCCTTCCTAAAACTTATCAATTTTTGGCCCCATCTTTCCGATCACCCAACGGACACTGGTTTGCTGCTAGTCACGTGATCAGATAATTTTGCATTTACGTTCACTCTTAACGTAATCTTCCCTCCGTATTCTGGGTTCTTATTTTTTTGGATAGCAAATTTATACTCCCATGCTTCAGAAATAATGGAGCCATCAATTTGCATTCTGGCATTTGTAATGGTAATGTTTAAGTGCAATTATTTAGGTATTCATCAGGTGTTCAGTTTCAGTAATTAAAAAAACACCAATGCAAAAATGTTTAAATCACACACAATAAATCATTGTCAGAATCTCACACAAATAAAAAAATCAGGACTAGCAGATGAAAAAGTGCATTTTATTCAGAAAAATACTTCCTTTGGCAGCACTCTACTGTACCCCACAGAAATGCCGACAGTTGCTGGCATCACATTAGGTGTTATATTTCAGCAGGGAGTGCTAACCTTGCCTCTTTGGAGGCAATGTACACTACCATAATTGTCTGCACACCCTGTTATCAGTTGGAATGAGTGATTTTGTGAATACAAATAAGATGACCTTGATTTAAATAAATAAAACACATCGGATAATTGCAGAAGTCGAACAGAGCCAACATGACAACATGAAGGTAATTGAGTGACTTTGGGAGAGGTTGTCATTGTGGGCTGTCACGTAATCAGTATGTCATTTTGTATGTCACTACTCAGTTAAGCTATCCAAAATGAATAGATGGTGATGTGACATGCAAATGGCAATGCTCCGGCATTACCAGTGCAGGAAAATGTCCAGTCGTGTCACCGAAAAGGACAGAGAGGGTGACTGTAGCAGTCATAGTAGTGTGATGGGTGTTCAATGACTGTCCTGGCCCTCACAGAACCCTGATCTTAGTGCCATAGAACCGTGCTTCTCAAACTGTGGTACTTCAAGCCATGCCAAGTGGTATTCGTGTGGTACATTTTCTTCAGAACAACACGGACGTAAATTAACGATTCATTTACAGTGGTATTTCAGTTTATCAATCAACTCACGGAGTGGTACTTGTTTAAAAAAGTTTGAGAACCAATATCATAGAAAATCTATAGGATGAACTGGAAAGACAATTGAGCTCAAGACAACTCGTTCAAAATCGTTGCTGACCTAGATAGTAATTTGGTGAAGAAATGGAGATAAATTTCAGCTAATGTCTACCAAAAATTATTGGAGAGCCTTCCACAAAGGGTTATCCATGCCAAAGGCAGACCAAGATATTACAATAATTGTGTTCTCAATATATGAGTCTTGGCATAGTGTCTGGACCATTATTGGTAGATAGTGTATGTTTCCAGGCACTGCATCTGCTGCAGTTCAGTTAATGTAGGTATTTACTTTATTAATCTTGTCCATAGCTGCCAATTGTCATAAAACTGCTGTTGGTGATGCGAGTACATTGGCACTGGGCTCACTTCTTGTAGGCGGTGTTCTTGACACAAACCTTTTTCAAACCCAAATGTTTTATTTTGAAAAAATTTTCGGAGACACTCTTGGACTCCTCACCCTGACGCCAGCTCAAGTTCACCTCAAAACAGGAGCTATACCAATTTTTTAAGAGCACTGACATTCCAAGATCAATACTTAAGGGAAACATACAAGAATATGGAAGCAGGTTTTTATGAAAAAGTGGACTACTGGAATATGCCTTCTCAACCATGCATATCACTGCAAGTCATTGTTGACTTGGATGATTGTCGATCAGAATGAAAGGTGCCGACTTACTCTGGCATCTGGATATTACCAATTCATATACTTTCATTTACCCATTGATGGAAGGATTTCTGCAGAGTTAATCTTAAGTATACTGACACATGAACTTGTATCAGTATAGGGAGCTTGTACCAGTTACGGGCGTATGGAGACAGTATTGCAAGGATTTTAATACATAGTCAATTTTTAACATGATAATGTTTTAAGGCTGGACATCTATCTACAAAAAAGTGATGCGAAAACCGACACCAAAAAGTGTTACGGAAACAGTTTTACACTGTTGTTGCATATTTAACCATTGTTGGCACCTGCTTGAAACACGCCGGAACTGAAAAGACACGTGACCATTGTTGTCTGAGCAACAATTTTCATTTAAATCTTTACTACAGAGATATTATGAAATATATTGAAAGTGTGGTAACAGATAGCATAACTCTACTTCGCTTGCTGTCTTACCTAGCCATGTAATGGCCTAATGTTTTGCATTCAGTGTTTTGAATAAAGTCTAATGAATACTTGTGTATTGGAATAAACTCATTTCCATTACAATAAATATATTTTATATTTCACAATTTAATTCATAATTTATTATTTTGAAACATTTAGATCTTTTGATGGTTTTTGAAATCTTCAACTTATCTATAATTTACGCCTTGGTTACATAATTTCTATGTAATTTGAACTGATTAATTATTTCTACAAATTCCTTCCTCTCTATAGTTAAGAAGAACTTTCTGGATAAAAAGAGCGTTACGGGTGAATAATTTTAATTTTTCGTCATACAAAATACACTCTTTTTAAGATTTTAGATACTGCAAAAAGCTTGCACATGCCATGTCCCGCATTTGATTGTGAGCACAGACGCGAGTAAGGAGAGGAACTTTAAGTATAGACACTATGTTTACTCGACATATTTCATAGTTCAGTTATTCTAAGCCCTTATTCAATATTACCGATGTACATGATTCTGTAGACTCGTCCATTGATAAATAAATAAATAAATATCTTTACTTAAACAATCACTCATGCGTAAAGCAAGGTAGGTTGCCAAATAAAGACGTTCAGTATAAAACATTAAGAAAACTTTCTAAGGACGATCAGCTATTACAATATCTAAGCTTATAAAGGAAAAGCAGATCTAAATGCAGTACAAGAAGTTTAAGTCTCTTGGGTTTGGTAATCAGTTTTTAACAGACTTGCAATTCTGCATCGAGTTCTCCTGAACCTCGGATGAGCGCTGCTCAGTTGCAGATCTCTAAGAACGGAAAGAATCTTCCTGCGTGAATAGTACAAGGAAGGAAAAAGGAAGGTAACAGGGACAAGGAAGGGACCGGGGAATATGTTAGTATGGGGATACCAGCACGGAATCCGCATCGACAAGGAACTTGGCATCTTTTCACATAGAAATATGCCGTCATTGGGCGACCAGTCCATCAAACAGGTTGAAGGAAAGTGCAGCAACATCAACGCTCCGTCGAGAATTAAGGGTCAAAATGGAATAGTGTCATCACAAAGAAACTATAAGACATAAAAAAAAAAAGTTTACCCAGGTACATCATCAACAAATTAAACTAAATGAATATGTTATGAGTAACAAACTCATATGGTTCATTGGAGAGGTTACGTTACGCTCTGACAAGCAGCAAAGTTTTCAGCATATGAGGGGCAAACATCGAGTAATGGTTCTTGTCTGCTAAATTTCTTTTATCTCGAACATTGCAAATTACGTCTTACGTTTAAGACGAGGAAATCCCAATTTCATGGCTTTGCAAGTCATATCCAGTATTGAGGGGGAGGCCGTGGCCTGGTGGGTTCTGTGAAGTTAAGCAACATTAGGCACGGCTAGCCACTGGATGGGTGACTATCAGTGATACACGATCTTTACCCCCCCCCCCCCTCCGGACATGTAAAGCTGTCGGTCCCAGCTGCTGTTATCATCTTACAACAGTCATTAATAGGTTTCGATAAAACCCTGCATCCAGTTCTGGGTTCCCTTGTGCAGTATCAGCCAGTGTGTATATGATGTATATCATAAGGCATATCATACCCACTCTCACATGAGGAAGGTACCTCACATCCAGTATTGCATTCCACCAGAGCAAAGCTTACTCTTTCTCAGCAAAAAGTTCATGTCCTCAGAAGCTAGAACCATGTTGGCCAGACATGATACGATTCCATTCGCTTCAGCAGCGACTGACTTTTTTCACAGCCTTCTTGAAGTGACCAATCATTACGACTCTTTTGATTCCTCTCCAAAAACTAATACTCTTATGGCTGCCTTTCGGATCCATGCATGCTCATTTTTCATAATAGCAATTCACAGGGCTTCACTTAACACAAACTTGATTGTCATTTTAAACAAAGTCGGACGTGTTGTCAAGAAACGCTCCTCGAAATGACGATTGTTGCACCTCGTTAAATGTCTTCCTTTAACAATATAAAACAAACCTTTTGTCCTAAATCCAATAGATCACACGCCTTCAACGAAATATTTGGCTTTACACCCCCAATGGGACCAATCTTTTTCAATTTTCCCATCAAAAAAATTTATATAACATATTATACCAGATTGCATATCTGGTATTTCTATTATTCTATGCTGATTAGAGATTGCCCCTTTTTGGTCATTCCATTCCACAGTATTTGCTTATTTTCAGTTTAATTTATAGTTTGGTTGTCTTATTTCCACCTTTAATATCTTAAGAGTTTAATGGAGTGATTTTCATTACATAGCCTCAGATACTTCTACCGGTGATGTTGCTGTTGTAAAGTTGAAGGATAGCACTGATTCTAAAAGTCCAAGTCTTATGTCATCAAGACGGTCAAGTTTATCAAGGTCGCATTCATCTCCAAACATTGCACAAATGATGGCAGGTGAAGATGCAGTCAAACCTGTTATTGACAGACAAGCCAAGCCGAGCATTCCGTAATAATTTCTATCTAATAATGTTTTATTCTCCTTTTTTTCTTGAGAAATGTAAAAATTTTAAATAAAAACAAGTAAATTTTTTTTCTGTGGTTCTGTTTTAGTAATGAAAGAAAAATGTCCATTGCTTTACCCGAAGAATATAGTGCTGCACGGCAGAGAAATTTAATGCCATTGTATGGTAATCAAGTGAGCACATCATTTGTTTTTATTTTAATATGCATTTTTTTGAATTGTTTTCACTATTTTACCTTGTTTGGATTTAATGCTTTTCTTTAACAACCCATTTAGGGACGAGCTTTAACAGGTCTGCGTAATTTGGGCAACACTTGCTTCATGAACTCAATAATTCAGTGTCTTGCACAAACAACGTTATTAGCAAATTATTTTATCAATGAAAATTATAGAGCAAATTTAAATAGGTAATTTTTGTTGTTTTACACAATTTTGTATTGCCTTGATTTAAACGTTAATGTTCAAAATTACGGTAAAATCTTGATGGGTCTAACTAAGTTTAAAATTGCCTTAAACTATTAAAAAAAAATTTACATTGAAAATAACATAAAACTTGTTTGCGTTTATTAATGACATTATGAGGGTCATCCAGAAAGTAAAGAACAGTTGGGTGTATATGAACAAATAGCAAAACAAGAGATGTGGAATGTTGTCTACAGGGATTGTATTGATTCATGATAACGCTCGGCCACTCAGCTGCAGCAACACAAGAATTGCACATTTCAAGTGGAACATTTTTGACTATCCCTCTCACAGTCCTGACTTGGCACCTAATGAATGTCACCTTTTTCCAAAGCTGAAGGGGTTTCTCCTCGAGGGAACACATTTCCAATGTGATGAAGTGCTTGAAGAAGCAGTAATTTCATGGCTTCAGTCATTGGCAGCAGATGAGTATAACATCGGCATTGAAAAACTTGTTATGAGAAGTGCCTCAATAACAATGGCGATTATGTAGGAGAGTAGTGTTAGGTTAAGTATTGTTACAAATAAAGCTTTTTTTTGATATCTTTTGTTTTTTGTTGAGATACACCCGATCATTTTTTACTTTCTAGATGACCCTTGTACTTACTGTTGAAATATAAGTCCCCAGTCAGATGGAGTTTTTGAACTGATGAAACCATTTTACACATGTTCTAGATGAAATGTGTTCAATCTTATCAACAAACACTGTACAAGCATTCACACTGCCAAATTCCGATTAGGATTACAATTTTTGCTGCCAGATGAGGATAATGGAGCTTTTAGCGATAGGTCCTTTACTGCCGACCCAATCTTCTCTGATTATCAAAAATAGTTTTATTTCTTTCTTGTTTCAGTTTTTAACTAATGTTCTTGGACAAACATAGTTCTACACTAATTATTCATGGCATGCATGACAGTGCAATTAATTTTTATGACTAAAATATTTAGTGAAGCAGTAAAATTAGGTTATGGGACTGTATCCCATCTTTGATCAGGTTATGGGAATGTATGGGAAATTAGACATGTTTCAAGTAATCATGTTCCGTTCATGGTATAGATTTTTTTTTTATTTTTTATTTTTTTTTATATCAGCAAATTGATCATGATCAAAAGCTGTAGTGTGAACGAGGTATAACATTTGATGGGTTAACATTACCACTGTAATTTATTAAGTGGCATTAAAGAAGTTTGCTGATGTTCACACTGCAATTTCTTACCAACAGTTCAGAAGTATGTCGTCTCCAAATAGCATTTGTTATTTCTATACAAATATTTCATCCTTACAAGAGTTCAGAACATTCCTCTCTTCTAAGTCGTTTCAATCTCATGTGTAAACTACATGATGAAACCTGGGACGTGAAGGTGAGCTTTGTATACTTAGACTTGCATAAAGATTTCATCAGCACACTTCCATTAACATTGTATTTGAGAGGTTCTATGATAATTAATTGTGAAATTTCTATCATTATTAAATATTTAAGAAGCTTTTTTTTATTTTTTTTTTTATTTTCCCTCTCCAAAATTTGAGAATCATCAAAAATGATAATTTGATTTTACCATTGAGATTCTATTTTGTTAAATGACATTTTCAATGTACACTTTAAAGGATTTTATTAAGATTTCTACTTGTCCCCTTCTTTCCAATCAGAGATAATCCATTTGGACATCGAGGTGAAATTGCCGAAGAATTTGCAGTCATTATTAAGGCTCTTTGGGCTGGTCAATATAAATCGATAGCACCAAGGGATTTCAAAGTATGTATGTTACAGATCATGCTTATACATTATAATATTAAATAATATTACTTAAACAGCCCAAAGGTTGTTGCGGGCGGGGGCGGATGCTCCGGCAAGACCGGCAAAAGCCAACATAGGGTTGTTCATATTTACCCTTTCCTTGTGTAATTAAATTTCATTTTCATTCCTGAAAAGATGGAATTATCCACTTTTAGCAGCATAACAAGAAGTTTTTTTAAACCCTGTGGGATGAATCAGTTTTCCGCAGGTAAAACATTAAACCGGGTCTCCACAAATATTTGTGCCGGTTTCATGATTTTATTGTAGATGTATTATTTAACATATCACGAAACTTTGCATATACATAGAGCAACTCGCCAAAATTTTTTTGAAAAATGTTTGGCAAATCTATGTTTCCGTTTGCGGATGCTAGAGGGCTACAGTCGCAAAATTGATGTTCTTTCACAATAAGAAAAAATCAAGGCCAGGCATAAGATTCAACTTAATGCATTGATTTTACAAAATGTGGGCCATTTATGAGATGTCTGATTTGTAAACTATCCAAAATTCTTACTTTATGCACATGATTGAATCCATAAGGAAACTAACAATCCATGTGTGTTTTTAATGAAATAAGTGTGCATTTTGGAGATTATGGCTCACTGGTGAAGGATACAGTTGGTGTGTACTTTAAAAATTTTGTGGATTGGTGGTTTCCTTATGCATTCCTTCATGTGTCAATGTGTCCACATTTTTGGATTTGATATTATCCTACTTTCAGTTTTTCTATGGTAAATCCAGGTAATGCACCTAGTAGCAATTGATATTTTGAATTAGAGACACCTGTCTAGTATCGTGTAGCACCACCTTTTGCATCAATTACAGCAACGACTCATCTCAGCATTGGGAAGCCATACGAACCCACGACTTCTGAACAAACTCCCACAGTTCACAAAGATTTGATGGAGGGGGTCTGAGGCTCGAACATCTCTGACGATGGCATCCCATATGTGCTCAATTGGATCGAGGTCAGGTGACCTAGCTGGCCAGGGAATTGAGGTCGTATCTGTGCAGTGTTCAGTCAACTATCCAGATACAATTCGGGAACAGTGACACGGTGCATTGTCTTGTTTCAGGAAGAGGTCTCCATCAGGATGTTGAAGATTTACAAATGGGAACACATGACCGTCAAGGATATCCTGGTAACGTTCACCTGTGAGTGATGATGTCACACGTACAAGGATCCCATTTTGTCAAGGTCAATAGTTCCCATACAAGAACTACAATTCCTGTCGCATCAATCTTTAGAAATCAAAAAAAATTTTCAGCTAAAACTTGTTCACTTTTTCACGTAGAATCCGAATCTGCAATAAAAAATGGGGGTTTCCATTTAAGATTTCAAAGTTGCCCCCCGCTCCACCCCCGGGGGTGGGGGGTCGTGTTTGGTGTCATTCGATAGATTTTCGAAAAATATTGAACACGTGTTTTTCAGTTTTTCGATCCGATGTAAATTTCGCGAAATATTCGACCGTCCCACTTCTTTTGGCACACCCTGTATATATTTACACTATGTATTCAATGCATGAACTATCATTATTCAAAGCGTTTATTTAATTGCTGGCAGGATGACTATATCGTATATACCTAAGGTGCATTACTTTTTTTTTTTTCCTCCCAAGCACCATATCTACCTTCCAAGCCAATCTTTTCTTACCCAGTGCTCATGTTGGCTCAGAAATTACTAAAAAAATATATATAAATTCAGCTATATCTAAGAAGCAGTCCTTGGAATCCATAAATATCTCAAGAACAGGTCTAAAAAAGCAAGGACCAATAAAAAATTTTCAGCCTTGTAAGTTATAGGATCTCTATAATGAATGTGACTTTGATAGCTCTCATCCAATGTGATGTTGCAGTAGACTTTTGTTTTTTGAAAATTTTACCATCTGCATATTGCAAATCTAAATTTGATAACTTCAAGTATTGAGTAATGTTTCTCATTTTCTTTGCATGTATGATTTACTACTAAGATAATTTTTTTGCATGAACTTTTTTTTATTTATTTATTTTTTGTTTTAGAATACTGTGAGCAAATTTAAACCAATATTTGAAGGATATGAGCAACAAGATTCTCAAGAATTTTTAACATTTCTGATGGATGGGCTGCATGAAGATTTAAATGAGGTGAATTAAAAACAAAAAACCCTGACATTATTACTTAATTTTCTTTAAAGTTTGATGTAACAATTATTTGTATAAGAGTATTAATCCCATGAAAAATTCATGGGACAAAAGAAAATTTATTATGATACACTAAATTCGAGTGGCACTCATTTCCAGTGGTCATGTAACTCAAAATAGTAATGCCATGATGTGATATCAAATTAATGCCATCTCTTGGTGCTCAAAGAAACTTCAAGCTAAATTCTAGTGGTTACCATAGGGGAGAAATAAAATAGTGTGTGCATAGCCACTCAATATGTCCTTTGCCATTGCTTGCAATGACAGTTTCTCTTACGGAAAACTATTTTCCTTAAAATGCTAAACGACACATGTCTTTGCATTGTTAACAGCACCGCTTTACACTCATCCATCCCCAAATTGCAGTTGGCTATTTTGCCTCATGTTTGCATCCGAAATCGCTCCTGTGCAGGCTCCTGTTTTATTTCTCCTCTATGATGGTTATGGGACATTCGTAATTATTATTGTTAGGATTCTAATTTTCTAGTGATAAAAGGAAATCAATAGCAAAAATTCAAAGGTGGAAAATATAAAATCCCTTATTATTACATGTATTATTATTAATTTTTACAAGGGTGAATTCAAGAGCTTCCACAATCACTACTAGGTGGCAACTCTTCCAGATATTAATGTGATGTTATAATTGGCAGCACCTTCAAATTTGAATCGACTGCAAATGTCAAATTGAACTTCAAATACAGTTGGGACCTCTTAGAATGCAATCCATTGGAACATGGGATCAGCTACAACACGACTTTTGCATTGCTTCCGAATTTTGCTTCCAGTCTCTTAAAATTTTCGAAAGACTTCTCTTCTGGCGATGTATGACCATTTATTTCTTCATCTTTCCGAAACTGCACAGAGAATTTACTTTTACTTCTAATTTCAGTCCACTTATCCATTGCCAAAAGCTAGTGCGATAGTGAATTTCGAAAACATCATGCAGATAATCAATCAAAGTTTATAACTGGTTCTAAGTCTTGCTACGATTGCAATTGTTCATGGTCAACATCGGCTCTGTCTCCGTGGTTGGTTGATAATCCAATAATGTGAGAGGCAGTTACAAAGATTAATATGCGGTTAAAAGTACTTCCTCTCGCAATGATTGGTTGAGGATAATCCATTGGGGGGGGGGGGGGGGGGGGTTACAGCAAAGTAAACAAGAGATGGCATATTGGTAATGTTTAAAAGATTAAACATGAAAAAATAATAATTGTAAACCGTAAAATGAATAATATAAGGAGCAAAAGATACTTATTAAAGAATGAAATAACATTGATATATTGACTTCTATTTTAGTTAAATGTCTATAATTTATATTACAGCTCTTTCACGTTGGTTTTTCACAATCATTTAATGCTTTTTCACAATCATTTAGTACTATTTCATAAACATTTAATCCATGTTTATAATAACAGTGTAAATTGACACGACAATTACAGACAATCATTCACGAGAAATTCACGAGTGAGGCCGGAAAATGAAACCAGTGAGAAAACTGACGTCATTTTAACGCGGTCGAAAACTGCAGTTAGTGCTCCTATGCCTAACCGATTAGTCTAACGTCCTAACTGAGAAAAAGACGATTCGTTCAGTAAGAAATTCTCGCTAACTCTTCTCACCGGTGAGTGTTTTTGACCACACCCAGAGGATTTTCTGTGAAACACGAGAGAATTCGAGAATTTGACAGTAAATTATGATGTAATCACTAATGACGATTGGCATGACGATGTGAAGCAGCCATCAAGATCTAATACATGTACTAACTAATTAAATTTAGTTAGTATTATTGTAGATCTCGATGAAAGCAGCAAACTACTGATAAATTAAGTAGAAAACTGAAAAGATACGGGAAAGATATGTAAGCAAATACTGAAGCAGCTTTTTTAGCTGTCTATGGCTGCATCTATTAATCAATCAGAAACGCTTACATAAAATGCAGCTGTAAAAGTTTCGTGTAAGCGCTTCTGATTGGCTTAATGGATCCAGCAATAAATGTCGTCCTAGTAAAATCACTGTAAAATCTGCTTCACTTGTTACTTATGTAAATGCACAAAAAAATTGATCATTGCCTATAACTGTTCTGTAAATTTAGACCGTTTATTATAAATATGAATTAAATGCTTGTGAAAAAGTATTAAATGTTGGTGAAAAAGTACGAAAGCAATGTGAAAAAGCTGTAAAATGACGGGATAGGGCTTTATTTTTTTAAGTCTTCTCAATTTTTTTTTTTTATTGAATTTAAAGTGCAGTCTAACGTAATATGTGTACAAAATAGGAAGTAAAATTATCGATAAAATGCTTCACAATTAAGACCTGTAGTAGAATGATCAATCACATGATCAAACCTTTCTCTGATTGGCCAATTCAGAACTTCCTAGGCTTTGCCCACTCCAACTATTGGATCAACTATTGTCACTGATTGTTATTTTTCATTTGCACTTTATCCCATTACAGTAATAACAGTTATCTTAAAAAAGTTATATATCTTGAAGAAAGAAAAAAAAAAAGTTCATTTACAGTTCTGTGTTTAATGAGACTTTTTCACTTTATTAACATTTTGTCTAAAATTACTTTTTTTTGTAGAGCTTTAATGGATTTGCTTATTATAAAGCCATTAAAAACATTTTGAACACTTATTTCTTTTTTTCTTTTTTAAAAACTAGGTTTTACATCGGCCTACAAACCAGCCAGAATTACAGACTGACAACCTGTCTGATGAAGAAGCAGCTAAATTGGCTTGGGAAGTCCATAGCAAAGTGCACAAATCTTTCATTGTGTCTTTGTTTCAAGGACAGTATAAGTCAACAGTCAGATGTTTATACTGCCATAAAGTGTCTGTTACATTTGATGTTTTTATGTATCTCTCACTTCCAATCCCCTCGGGACATAACAAATGTACACTCAAGGTAATTATTCTTATTATTGTGTGACATGTCTTGTCAGTGTGTATTAATTTTGGTGTGTCATATGGGCCCGGCGGGAGCATTTTTTTCCCTTTTGGATATAAATTATATATATGATAATTGAAAAGGCAGATATTTTCTTTTATTTTTGAAAGTTAATTATAATGAAGATAAATCTTATTATTGGGTTTATTGTTCAGTTCGTTATATTTTAGGTGATCACTTCCTATCTGAGTAGGGATTGTATATTTGTTAATTATGTAGAGGTGTGATATTAATGTTTGTTTGTTGAAAGGTTCACTATGGCAATGCTTCCTTTTAAGCATGTTCAAAAATACAAAACGGGGGGAGGGGGTAATCTTTGGACTCTCTAGCGCCCCTCGCAAAGCGGAAATATCCCAGAGAACCTTCCCTCCGAATTTCGTTGCTTTATCTTTATTCTCCAAGAAGTTGCATCAAAATATGAAACAAATTTTTATCACCTGAAAATTGATTTTTATCAGTTTTTGCACCCTTAAAATTTGAATATCGAAAATCGGGAAGCTACTTTTTTGGAACAGTGGCTAGAAACTTTCCTGCAAAATTTCGAAAATCTGCGATTATTGGGAGCAGAGCCAAGCGACCAAACGTGCAATTCCTTTGTGTCCCACTGGGTGGGCAGGGGCTCCGAATTTCGAGAAACCCAGTGTTAGCACGCCCCTACGCTATCCATCCTATGACCTCACCAAGTTTCGAGTTGATGGCTTCAGTAGATTTTGCTGTGCGTTGATGAGTCAGTCAACCAGCTTCTTTATATACTGTATTGGTCGCCACGCAAAGCCCTTTTAGAAAATATTATACATTGTATTCCTCCGTGAAAGACTTCCAGTTACTGTGGATGCTTTTTCACAGAATAATCGCAAAAGTCTTCATTAAACAAAGCAAACAACGACGTCACAGTTTCAGACGCTAGAAAAAAATGCCATTCAGATAAAAAATAAAAGAGACACTGCATTCCCGCGCGACACACTTGCAGTCATTGTTGATGCTGCTTCACGGAACAATCACAAAATTCTTTATTAAACATAGCAAACTTCACAATTTCTTAAAGCTGGCAAAAATCCCATTCGGCTCCAGGTAAATTGAATTTAAAAAAAATCTACAATGGAAAGGAAGAAAAAATAAACAAAACCCCTTCTTAGTGCTCACTTACATTTTGTAAAGAACCTCTTTACAAAATTTCAAGTTTCTAGGCCTTATGGTTGGGGCTGTGCGTTGATCACTCAGTCAGTTTCTTCTTTTATATATATAGATTTAGAAAGATCAAACTCTGAGAAAATATTATTATTGTTGTTGTTGTTTTGGAAAAACCAAACTCTGATCAAGTCCGGAAGCCAAGTCTCAGAGGCAGACCCAAGAGAGGGCCAAGCCCAAGGGATGTAAATGTTATTATTATTATTTAACATTTTATTCCTTTTAAGATTTTTTTATGGAGTGCATCTGCAAGAGGGTGCACATTAGCTCATTTGTGCTCTTGGAGTCAAAATTTAAATTAATGTGGCTTCCATCTCTCTTGGTTTACCAAGAAAGTGAGATTGCGTTTTATTGCATTTGTAATTTACAGGGTCCCACACAACCTTTTGCTAGGGGTCTGCAGAGAAAACTACAAGGAACAGAAAAATTTTTGGTTGATAATTACAAATCTGGTTTATTTATGGGTATATTGACATCAATAATTCATATGTCCGCCATTTGCTTTGCGAACAGCACGCACTCGATCTGGGTATAAGCCCAGTAAGTAACCTCTCAAAAAGAACCGTGTCATACTCCATATCCTCGAGCACTGTTGTCAAATGTCCCATGAGCAGATCTCGGGAATACCGGTCCGGTCCATGTTCTTGGATCATCAAAGTTTCCACGGCCTCTTTTAGAATGGCTCCAAAATGTTCTGCAGCATTCAAGTCTGGGGACGCACCTGGCCATTCATTGGATGAAAAGAAATCAATACCGTTTGTGCACAGCAGATCTTGTGTGGCGTTCCCCTTAAAGCAGGGAGCTTTATCGTGGAGAAAGCAGACCTTGTGAGGATTGAGTGTATTGTTAGGATCTCGTAAGAAAGGTAAGACATCTGCAGTTAGGAGATTTCGGAAATATTTCCCTTGCTCCTTGAACCTCCACAACAATCGTTTAGCAGTGAAGCACCCAAAGATTTCAATGATGTCGGGTTTTTTAGAGAGTTCCTGGTAATGTTCATCATCAGTAATGGAGTCAGCTGAGAGGCTCCAAACCCTGTTGTTCTGATAATTTGGCCGTCTAACAGTCCACATAAAAAACTCATTGCTGGGGGCAAGGTGCATGAAATAGTCTTCATCCCAATCCCTTAGGTAATCACAAAACCACATTCTGTCTTTGATGTTCTGGGCAGTTTTCATGGGTTTAGGAATGACCTGAAATGGTTTTAGGCTGCACAATCCCGGTATCTGCGAACAGTTTCAGAAGAAACGATTAACCCGTGCTGAACCTCAATATCACTCATAACACAAGCATTGCTGCGACGTCTCTTGCCGCTGTTTTCCGCAGTGACGTTCTTGCTTTCCTGCGACAAAATTTCCAGCCTCCCATCTCCAAATTCTGCATGGCAGCTGTCGTAACTTTTCTCCCAATTGTCTGTCACCCACCTAATGAATGCTGCACCCGCTTCCATAGCCTCGCGATATGCATTTGCTCGAATCCAGTCCACAAAACTCTGCTCTTCGCTGTCATTTATCAGCCCCGCCATGTTTAATTGCTGTCAACAGACGCACACCAAACTGCACTTTGCGGAGTGATACCAAATAAGGGACATGCAGCTACGGTTTGGGCCATGTACCCCTAGCAAAATGTTATATGGGACCCGGTATATTCTATGGAAATTTAAGTTCATAATGTCCATGCCTTAATTATACTTTCACATCAAAATACGGTAATTAGGGGAGCTATACCTTGTCTCAACCTAACCTGATAGCACTGGAAGTGTCACAATGTGTAAACCAACCTCCGTTAAGTGTGATTTGTGCACATTAAAAAAAGAATTCCAAGAATTTTATTTTACAAATGAAAGAAAAACATCTTTTGTAATTTGTAAACATTAAAGATAATTGCATTTTATCATTTTATGTTAATTTTTCTTAAAGATATATATTAATTTAAAATTTAGAATAAATAGCACTGGCACATTTTGAATGGGGGGATTTTTTTTTTTTGCACCTCTCTCTTGTAATTTTTCTTGTTCATGTTCGCTTAAATGGCAGAATCACCATCATCCTTAATTTGATATTATGGCACCAACAAAATTTAGTTAACCAAATTATTTTGAATGTGTACAGCAGTCTTATTTTCCAAAAAATCCATTAACCTTTTCCCAGCAAATTAGCTATTACAGATAAATTGCTAGTTTTTTTTATTTTTTTTCCAGATACACTTCATTACTAATATATCTCTTTAAATTTTAAAATTAAATGATAAAATATAAAAAAATAATGAATTTCCACAGGTGTTGTCAAAGGAAGGGGGGGGGGGCCAAAATCATGACGATAAATAAAAGCTTATAAGAAATACTCTATCATTGATAAAAACTTCAAATTGCATTTGTTGAATACTTGAAAGTTTCATAATTAATTGCAAATTAATTATTTACCATAAATTTATTAATAATCAATAATATTTGACATTTTAGAAAGCATGTGTACTTGAGATGGAGAAACTTAGCAACATCTAAAAATACAAATTTATTATAAAATTCAAGGGCACAGTTGAATCATTTAATGATTGAATTATATTAAAATGATTCCTTATATTCATGTTTTAAAAGGTTTTTTTTGTAAATTATATTTTTTTCATAAGTTATTTCACAAAAATTAATTTCCATTGCTGAGGAGATCGTTTCTTGATTAGAGAATATTCCCTTCTGAAAACAAAAAGTTAGATAATGCCACGTCATTGCTTTTAATAAAAGGTGCGAGGAAGGGAGAGAATAAATTCCTATCATGTGATTTTCTAGCTATTGTCATGCAGGTATGACCCATTTAACAACAAATTACGTATATCTTCTAAAAAAACAAAATAAAATAAAAAAAGTAAAATATTGCACATTCAGTTATATAAAAAAAATCGTTAAAAAAAACAAATAGAGATATTAAAAAAAATTTTTTTTGCATTATTTAAAAAAAGACTTCTCCCTAAATTTTGGCTATTTTTAAATTCGATATTATTAATTTGTAATTTTTTAAAAAAAGGATCGAAACCGAGCATTCCAAATAGAAAAAAATTACTATACATTTTAATGTATTGTTTAAAAAAAAACATTACTTTTAATCGATCAAAAAAATTACTGATCAGAAGCAGTAATATTCAAGGTGACAAAAACAAAATTTTAAAGCAAAATGTCAATTATTGAATTTTTAAAAAAATGTTTTCTATCCCTTGTAAGAAGTGTTATTTTCTCAAGAAAATAGATTAATCAGATCAAATTATTAAGAGAACGGAAGAATTAACTGGCATCATGTTTATTCTGGCACAATGTTTATTCTCAATATTTTCTTCATATAATTGATTCGGCAATTTTTAGAGCAAATTTTTAGAGCAATGCTGCATACGAGAGAAGTTCACATCCAAATTAGATAACAAATTATTTCAAAAAATATGAAATAATTGTCATAGAATCTACTTTTTCCATTTAAATAGTATTTTAAAAAGTATTCTTCAATCATGAAACTTTAAATAGAACCTAAACTGTTGATGAACAGCAGAGTTACTAAGCATACTCATCGTAAAAAAAAAAAAAAAAATTTGCACCCACAGAAAGGTATGGGATGCTACAAGACATTCTGTTAAGACTCCACTACATGCATAAGATCTGCAAGAGCTACAAGCCAAAGTTCAGTCTGCATGGGATGAGCTGAGTCAAGACTACGCTAAGAATTTCTGCAACTCCATGCCACGACTTCTGGCAGAATGCATTAGAATAATGGCATCCAAACATCCTATTGAGAGTTGTAAGGATTTTCGTATTTTGACTAATAAATCCATCATATCCATGCGAAACATTTACATAAAAATACACGAGAATCATGATAAAAGAACCCTCCTTGAAAAAAGAATTTTCATTTCTATTAATTTTGTAAGCTTCTTTAATAATTTGTTTATTTAAATGTTTTCTTTTATTTCAAATTTTAACTCCATTAAACTTGCAAGTTTCGTTGTTTAATCATTTGCTGTTGTTGATGTGTACTAATTTCCTTTTGAATATCTTTTCAATCTGATGATTCCTTCTGGGTGCAACTTTTATTTTTGACGATGAGTGTATTAGAAGGCAGATGACTGTTTCATTAGTAACTAGGCCCAACCCGTTTTGGTGTAACACTTAGTGTTATCAGGATTGTAAGAAAAAGCATGTGGAACCAGTTCTATTGACATATTAATCTTACGATCCAGTAAAATATTCAAAAATGTGGGTAAGCAAAAGCATATGATGGTGAAATTATGCTGAATAAAAAAAAACAGAATTGTGCAATGCTAACATTTAAAGCATTTGATTCTGAAAAAAAAAATCTAAAATCAGAAAACGACGTGTCTATGTCAGTTGTTGTTCCTAGGTAGTGTTAAAATAGTTAATTTATTGACTTTCCATACTTGAAGCCAGAATTAGGAATTTGCATTTAAAATAATCAAATAGAACTTCCTTTCTTGAAATATTACATGTGTTTCATGATTTTTCAAGAGAAATGTTATTTTTCTACGATTACAGCACCATCTGTCACAAATTGGAAAAATAAAGCCTACATAATTTTTGATGTAGAAGCCGAATCAGCAATAAAAATGGGGCTTCCCATTTAACAATTCAGAATTTCCCCTGCCCCATCCACAAGGGGGGAGGGTGAGTTTAAAATTTTGCACAATTGACTAGAGCTCCAAAAAATATTAGACGTGTATTTTTTATTTGTTGATCGGAAATGTATTTTTGGGGTGGAAAATGTGAAATATACAGATGAAAGGTCAAGGAATGGAGACTAAATGTATGGATATTTAACAACACGCCAACATTTTGTTCCTCGTGTTTATTAAGGTAGTTGACATAACATCACAGGTTTCATGTCCAGAATCATGAAACTGTAATGTTTCATGATTCTGGAAAATTTATTTTGGAACATGATTACAGGTTTCATGTTCAAGAATAAGTAACAGAAATCACAATAAAGAACATTGTTTGATGCAATCAAAGCTGTCAGTTTTTATAAGTGTATTCAGTTTCATCCAGAACTTTGGAGTTCCACAGAACACAGTTTTGAATATCATTGCTTAGAATATAAAACTTGGGTAATAAGTCACTGGAGACTGGATATCTTCACAATTAAAAAATACTAAAAAGGAAACTAGTTTCCATAAGATTTAAAAATATATTTTGCAAAAATGCACATTTCAATGACCAAATCATTTGTCAAATCTTTGTCATCTTCAATGTGATTATATGAATGAAAAGATTACAGAATTTTTAACAAGATTTAACAGTCCTTGCAATCATTCATAATTATTTAAAAGTTAAATCGTTATGTGAGTAATAGCATTTCTTTCCTAACTTGTATATAAACTTGAGTATTTTTGTTAAATTTTTGAAAAACATGCTTAATGAAGACATGGGAGAAAACTTTATCAGCATTTTCGTTATTAAGCAAATAAGTCATGCCAACTTTGAGCGGCCTTTGAGTTGCTTCATTTGCTTCAAGCTTATAACACGTTTGTTTTAATTTAGCGCTCCTTAAATTGGTATTGCTATGTAAAATGTCCAGATGCTGCAGCAAATTGCTAACTGATACAATACATCCATAATCACACTGAAGATGACAACTTGGTCATTGAAATTTGTAATTGTGCAAAAAATATTTTTAAATCTTGTGGAAATGTGTTTCTGTTTTTTAATTTAGAATACGGTATAAATATAATTTTCCCTCAATTACTGTTAGTAAATCGTGAATCAAAGAGACTATAAAATTAAATGGAAATATATGTACGGCGCATTCGTTTATTCGTTCAATGTGATTTTTTTGCACTGAGTGCACGCACTAGCTGTTCGAAGTAGCTCTTGTGCGGCCCGTGAGAGGTGTTTGAAGATTCCGTGCACTTCGTTCTCGTGCGCTTCGTGTAGTCCGTGCGCGAACTAAGCACACGAATGTAGAAGCAGGGTTGTTTCGTGCATTTTACAATTGCACATGGCGGCCTCCAATCCAGCGACGCTCCAGATTTCGTTCATTGTCGATGATGGTCGAAATTTTACATTCAAGTAGATGAAGAGAGTTTATACAGATTAAAAAAAAAAGTTCGCAAGTGAAAAAGACTTTAAAAATTTGAAATTTAGACTTTTGGGGTGATTAAAAAGGAGTCGTTGAGCCATCGCAATGTTGTTGGTTTGGCTGAAAACGCACGGACCGTTCGGTGAAAGATCGTGCACTGACACAAACCGCACTGAACGCACTAAACGGTAATTGCACGAGGCGCACTATCGACTTCATTCATCGTGCAAATCGTACGAATAAACAAATGAGCCTATCGCGTGCAAATTGCAAATGCAATAAAAATTGCTGATTTTCATTTTCTTTAAAAATCCTTGTAGAATAAAATTCCCTACTTTGATTCTTTACTCATTATTGATTTCAAAATAATGAAGTTTGTCTTGCAAAGGCTATTAATTTAATCCCAGTATTATTTAGAAAGCTTAATTGATATTCCATTCCATTAGAATGGGGGTTTTCGATCTCATTCCGTTTCCCTGTAATGCACAGCTATGTTTTTGGGCTACGATACAGGTCTGGCAGTACTGTTACAACTGTTGGAAAGGCTCCTGGAATTTGTGGACTTGATCGATTGTAGGCCTATTACTGTGATGATACCCTCCTCCGATGACTGGAAACGTTTCCCACACAGCTGGTGTTTTATAGGCTGAAGAGAGTAAAAAATTCACCTGGACAAGGTTGTTTGATGTTTCACAAAATCATAATGCACAATGACAGCAATGTGTCGGATTGTTGCGGTGGAGAAGGAGCCAATTCTGGTTTTGACCACATCATAAATTGCCATCATGAACTGTTGTGAATCAAGCAAACGTCATGTTTGATATGCCACAAAATAGCAATTTTCAGAGATCCATTATTTTTGGAAAAGTCCACATAGGATCATCACATGGAGGCAAATCTTAGAACTTATTAACTACAATGGTATAATTAATATAAAAATACCATAAATACAGTCGAACCTCGATATCCCAAAAAAATTTTATTTCCCTGGATTTTCACTTTTAATTCAATGTAATTTTCCTTTATTATTTCAAACCGTTTTATCGGAAAACCTCGCTATGTCAGTTTTGACATCGTGTGCCAGTCATTATGATAACTTTTTCAAACCAAAACAAAATATTTGATGTAACTTTGGTTAGACGACTCTCGTGAGTTACGAAAAAAATTCACAAAAAATTTTTTCGATCTCCTTGGCAAATCTGTTGCATATGAGATGTTTGAACATGTCGTTTCTGTTGCTAATGGTGCCACTTGTATGTGGCGTAACTCTCTGTATACTCTGTAACTCCCTCATCATGGTTTATCTCCTATTGTTCTCTGTACTCTCACAGTACCTTTATTAACCTAAAAATCTTGATTTAAAGTAACCCTCCATATCCCAAAACTTCTTTATCTCGAATTTTTTCTGTTCCTGTGAAATTCAAGATATCGAGGTTCAGCTGGATTAATTTCATCATACATGTGTAGTAAAATGAAAGCAAGTGATGTTGACAAGAAATTATTTTTGATGTAGACAGATGAAAATTCAACAGGGGCAGTTTCCTATTGACCAATGCACACGATAGAAATTTTATCCCTTTTTTGACAAAAATAAACAAAATAAAAAAAGATTTCTTAATATGTTTCATTTTCTCATTTTCATAGCATATCCTGTTGAATATGAATTTCAGGGAATCATAACTGAAAGAAATCTTAAGTAGCAAGTTTTTCCAATTTTCATAGCGGTTGAAATAATTAATAGCAAAACAATGAAAAACTTGAAGCAATAAGGAATGTATCTCCTGTAACACTGAGATAACAAAGGAATTATAACATTTGGTTTAAACATGCGTTTTAGCTCCCATATAGCCATAAGCCCAAAAGGGTCTGGATCTGAGTTTTTATGCTTCAATGATTATCTAAATCCTCCTTACTAGCATGCAAAAGCTAGATATTTTTGCATAGATAATAAACTGTGGACTTAGAACCTTGATTATTTTATTGATTTAAATTTTATTGATTAAATTTTAGGATTGCTTGCAGTTGTTCATAAAAGAAGAAAAAATGACGGGTGAAAGCAAATGGAAGTGTCCTCAATGCAAAGTTCCACGCGAAGCAACAAAAAACATAATTATTTGGAAACTGCCACCAGTTTTGCTTATTCATTTAAAGAGGTAGGATGCATTACATTGGTTTTTGTTATGGAGAAATGAAGTGTATCATGCTTTGATTTTCAAGATTTAAAAAAAGATGTTCTACTCATTACGTATGAGTACTTTAATCTTGTAAGGATTTGTATTAGTATCACTTGGTCAATGGTTATTTGAGGAAACAAAATTAAAAATATTTTCAGTGTCCTTCATTTAGATTTCAAGACCAAAAATATGTACATAGTCCAAATAGGCCTATGTCAATTCTGCTTAAATGATAAACAAAAAGTAACATTGTATTCATTCATGATTTATCACTTTTATGAAAGATTAATCTGTTTTCATGTTATTGTTCAACAGTGGATGGAGGAATGGATAAATACTAAGGGAAGTCAGTAAGTAGGCCACAAATGGATATTGAAATAAAACAAATAAGAGTACTGATTTGAGAACTACTTTTATTTCTCTGCACATTCTCCTTGTACATCGAGGTGCTTGTTTATCGTTTCACAAGCCCCTCAAAACCTATAAGATAATATTCTTTGGACAGCTGTCTGAACCAGGCTGTGATTTCCCTTTGTACAGCTTCTTCATCAGCCAAAAGACGATGTTTAAGAGGGCCGAAACAAATGGAAGCCGCTTGGAGCCAAGTCAAGTCAGGACTATAAGGAGGATACTCGAGGACTTTCCACTTGAACTTTCTCAGCATCTCAGTTGTCTTGTTGGCAATAAGAGGATGTTCATAGTCTTCTGGGATTATGAGGGCATGCTGCTTACCATATAATCCTGACTTTGCTCCTCACGACTTTCAAAAAAAAAAATTCTCAAAAAAAAAAAAATTGAATGGCTGGATGCCAGTTTTGCAAGGGCACATGAGCACTGTACTCCAAAGGATTGGGACAGAATTTATTGGAACAATGAATCCAAGTATAGCCTCTTTGGTTCAGAGGAGAGTTATGTATATTTGTCGTCCAGTTGTTCATAGATTTGGTCCAAGCTACCAATTACCCACTGTGAAGTATAGTGGTGGACAAATGATCGTTTGGGGTTGTTTTAACTATCGGGAAGTAGGTCCATTGTCCATTAGTCCAAATCAACGGAAATTAGACAGCGTCATGTATAGAGATATTTTATCTCCCCTTCTGCTCCCTTTGCCAAAGCTCAGAAATGTTATGGCTGGATTTTTCAGCATGATAATGGTTCAAGCATATATTTCAACTGCCAGCCAGGTGACCGAGAGGGCTAGGGCATAGACTTTCTAGTTCTCGAGTCCAGCTGGTCGTGGGTCGAATCCCGCTGCGGGCATGGATGTTTGTGTTTGTCCAGGCTGCGTACAGATATAACTTGTGTAAAAGGTGCAAAATGACCTTAGTAATCAACGCCAAAAATTCTAATAAACCAAATAAATATATTTCAACTTGTGAAAGGATTTCTCTTCTTCAAAACTTAATGTATTGGACTGGCCTTCACAATCGCCAGATCTTGTTCCCATTGAACATCTATGGGACGTATTAGAAAGAAGATGCAAAGTAAAAATGAGCCAGAAATGAGGATAAATAATTTGAAATGCTTCAAGCAGAATTGGAGAAGATTCCAACTAAAACTTTGGAGACATTGCTTGATTCTATGCCATGTAGATGCAAGGCAGAATTGTTGCTAAGGGATATGCAAAAAATATTGACTTAAGAACACATAAATTGTTAATTTTAAATAATCAAAGTGATTTTGAATTTAGCCTCAAAAACTTGCCTGTTACTTTTGAATTTTTGTACAGCCGAACATCGAAACAACAGACTAATGGGGGGTGGAGGTTCATTTATGTGAATTATCCATCATTTTGAGATATTGTTTTACGCGGTATAAAACCATAGAATGTACGTATGAATAGGCTACTAATCCAGCCACTAATCTTTTTAACATAGGTGGCTGTATGTGAATAATTTTTCTGTAAAGAAATAATAGCTAAATTATTTGAAACTATCAGACTGTTCGCTATGCCGAAATTCCATCCTTTTTTTCAGGGTTCGTTAATTCGAAGTTCGACTGTATTTTTAATGGGGCAACCTGCCCAGTTGTTGCCACTTTTTAATGAAAATATTATGGGTGTGCATTATACAAGGGATTTTTTTTTCCCAAATTGCGCAAAAACTTCGATGCGTATAATATACGGGTGCGTATTATATACAGAAAATTACGGTACATTTCTATGGAACGTGACATGCAATAGGAATGAAAATATTTGTATGAAACTAAAAAATGGAAGTGAAAACTGAAGCTAAAGTTACTAGCTATTGAGAGGAAACTCCACTGAAAAGTGGACCTGCATGTACAATCGGCCCAATTGCGTCTGCAGTGCTGCCCTACTGGAGCTAGAAACTTGAGTTTCATTTTCAGTTTCAATGAAAGACCTCTGTCGTAGGTCACGGTCGGGCCTAGTGACATCTATGCGGCACCAGGTATGATCAGTTTTCTTTAGCTTCTCGAAATAATGGAAAATGCTGGAGCTCAATGAGCATTTATATCTATAGAGCATGCTTAGAATTTAAAAGGCTATTTTTTATCCTTCAGGGTGGCAACAAGTCGGTAGCTTGCCCTATATCTCAATAAGATAATTTCTCATGACCAAGATTTGGATTTTTTAATGATCCAAGATTGTTTCATTTGGGCACCAGTGTAACAATTCCTCACTACAGTTTCTTTTTATTTTTCATAAGCATTATGTTTTAGGAAAGTTTCCTTATTCTCATTATAAATTTTACAAATTTTTTGTTAAATTTATTTATTTTTTTTAATAGGTTTATATATGAAGGAGTATGGAGGCGGAAAATTCAGACATTTGTTGATTTTCCTCTTCAAGGACATTATTTTAAAGATTATGTGGTGGGCCCTAAAAGGTCATCTAATTACTCTCTCTATGCAGTTTCGGTAAGAATTGTGGTGTTTTAAATCTGCTTTGAAATGCACCAATAAATACATCTTTGAAATAAAGACTACAGAGAAAAAAATTAATTACACTTTTTATCTGATATTTTAGAATCACTATGGAACCATGGAAGGTGGACACTGTAAGTAAAAATATTTTAAATAAAATAATACTCCCTCTGTCTGAAAATGTATTGTACGAATGTTCTGTCATTGCATCATCATTTTATGTTCATTGTTATAATTCTTTGAATAATTTTGTGCTCATTGTTATTGGTGAATTGCGCATTGAGACCATTGTTGATGTGAACACGACGGGCCTATTGTTGCACAAACTTTGCCTTGCATTGTTGGTCATGAGACATATATTGTTGATCCTTGCATGGTGTTGGTGCATTGCGTGTTGACACCATTGTTGATACCTATTGTTGCACAAAATTTTATCTGCATTGTAAATGTATACCATGTTTTCCATGTTTCCTGAGGGAGTAATAATTTTTATAGAAAACTTTATTTAATTATTTATTTATTTAATTATTTATTTATTTATTTATTTATTTATTTATTTATTTATTGTTCACAGACACTGCATTTTGTAAAAACAGTGAGAATCGGCGTTGGTATAAATTTGATGATCACGAAGTAACAGAAATGAGTTCACCAGATGTAAATGTGAGTGAGTTAATAGAAATGTCAAATTAAGTATGGGAATAAGTTCCACCCATTTTAAATACAAATTAATTGTTTATGTAAACAAAAAAATACAAAATGATTTTATTCAAAATACACTCCATTGGAAGCGACAACTTTCTCCCATTTTTCAGGTAATAAACAGATTCCTCGAAAAAAAAAAAAATTGGGTTCTTTTGACTCGATCCATTCATTAAGCCATTTTTTGATATCTTCTTGAGAAGTGAACTGCTCTCCAGAAAGGGCTGACTGCATGGATCAATAAGTGGAAATTCGAAGGAGCAATATCTGGTGGGGAAAGATTAACAAATTCAATCTTTCCAAGTATTTTTGGACTGGTTTTGCAATGTTTTATTGTTTTGTGCCTATTATCCCATTCCCAATGATGGTTTTGGACGGTTTTAGAAACTCATAATAAATTAATGCCCTTCTCATCCCACTAGTTGCATACCGTAACTACTGTATTAAGTGCCCCGGTGCTTATTTGCAAAAATTCAGCGGACCCCCAGGCGCTTAATGCAGGCCAGCCGATATTACAGGTCTGGTGCCTATAAAATTATGCACAACTGTGATGAATACTATTATGCAAAATTTTCGCCCTTCTCCTTTATCTTTTCTAAAGTATCCTGCTGTGTTTTCCATTCCCGTTAGGATCAATGTTAAGCTGTTTGCTGTAGCATCTGTAGAATGGTTTTCAGCCTACTTTACTAGTGAGATTAAAATTGATGCTATAACTGTGAAGTTTTCATTTTTCATCAGCTATGTTGCTTGACTGAATACAAAATTAAAAGCAAGAAATTAGAAGACAATCATGCTGGTATCTAATTTCCAGTTTAGAAGTGGCATTTGGGAGAGCAAACATTCCCGTGAGAAAGCAGCAAGAGAAGAAAAATCCACGAAATGAACTAAAATAAGCGCCTGGACGGTTATTGAAGGTCCGGCGCTTATTTACAAAAATCAGCGGCCCCCCAGGCGCTTAATGCAGGTGGACTGGTATTTCAGGTCCGGTGCTAAATACAGTATTTACGGTAACATAACTTTCGAACCTTGGATATTCTGTTTTGGAGTTGATGGACCTGGTTTATGTCATAACCACCACTTTGAAATCGCCGAAACAACTCTTTACACGTGGTACTCGACAGAGCATGAGTGTTGTAAGTACCAACAAGCATTGATGCATTTCAGCAGCACTTTTCTTCAGAATACAGTAATGGAGTAACATTTCCTGCAAATGCTGCTTTGTTGGGGTAAATGTTGCTATTTTTGGTGCAAAAAAATACCTCCTGAAAATACAAGTATAGCCATTCCATCAAACACGAAATTAGTACCACTAGTGCAACTTATTCCCATACTCAATACACCGAAGAGCCATTATATTATGATCATTTCATAATATTTAGGACTTCCTTTAGTCCACAAAACAGCAGCCACTCTGTGAGACATTGATTCGATAATGTGGCAGTTGATAAAACTGAACCACCGACTCCTGTGTATTTCAAGGTAGTGGCATTGCCCAACAGCAACACCGAGTGTTAGTCTCGATGGTAATTGGCATACATGTACTCAACCATCTGTAAGGATGCACCAGAAATATGGATTCGTAAGATCAGACAATCATTCACAATCCAATGCCAGTGATCTTGTGCCCATTTCATATTCTGTGCCCGATGGAGTGCAGTTAGCAGGGGTCTTTGTCAAGTAGCCCCTTACACAGAAGGGTTAGATGAACTGCATGTTGTGAAATATGCCCTGTTCACCATGTAGTTTTGGGTGATTTGTTGGACAGGCCATGCAATTATTATGAATGAGGTGCAACAATCTCTGCTGTCCCTAGTATCGATGAGTTGTGGTCAATGCACAGCTGGACAATGATTTGTCATTGCTCATCCTTAATCCTTTTTAATATGTACTCATGAAAACAGCACATGAGCAACCCACAAGCCATGCTGTTTCAAAGATTCTGGTTCCAAGGCACCATAACATCACAGTTTGTCCTTTAAAAAAATCTGATACTTTGGCAGGTTTCCCATTTTGATACAGGTAACTATAAGGTGAGACCAGAAAATTTGGTAAATGCCTCTGAAAAACAAATAGGGACAGGGATGATACTTAACTGTCCTTCAGAGTAAGCCGCCGTGGCCACAATACACTTTTGACATTGTTCGTACAACTGTTGCATGGCGTGTGAAAAATCCTCTTTTGGCACTGTTTGAAGTTCCCTTGTCAGAGCCGTTTGATTATCCAGAATGTAAAGAAATCCGCACTTCTTTAGGAGAAGCTCATGAACGTGTTCAATATTGTATGGCTTACTGCTGGTAGATGGCCTTCCACATCATGGCTCGTCTTCATCATCATGGAAACGCTGAAACCACTCATACACACATTTTTGAATCACAGCGTCTTCACCGTACAGTGTCTTTAAATTTTGTGGGTTTCCTCTGAAGTTTTACCCAATTTAAAACAATTTCATATCGATTCTGCTCCATTATCAGTGGTAAATGCACTAACTGTAAAGACTGTTGCTTGAACGTAAGCTCTAAATAGTGCTGCGTGAAGGCATGTATGCATATGTTAGGCGAGATACAGAAGAACATCTTATGCATGTTGCTGCGAATCGGACATTTTCCATTATCATTAAGGGGTGATTCACTGAACTTTTCAGTCTAACATTGTGTTAACAAAAGTTAAAGTTCAACATATTAGACTGTTTGTTCTATAGGCATGTTGATTCCTCTAGATTGGGGATGGTAATATTGTGATGGCTCTTTGGTGTATATCTCTTTGTGTTTGGATTAAAATTTTTTCTCATTAGGACACTTTCGATTTTAGATGTTTTGTCGAATATCTAGAAAAATACTTGACTAATTATTCTGAAACTTCAGGGATGTAAAGAGCATGTGAACACCTCGGATATTTCAGCAAAGGTTTTGTCCCAAAGGCAGATAGAGGCAGGGATCACCCTGTAAAAAATAATGCTTGAAATATGTTGTAACTGTACCATATAATTATGAGGCTTCTTTTACTATCTGCGTTTATTTGTATGACAATAGCACCTGTATTCATGGAGATATAAAGGAGATATAAAAGCCCAAGCAAATAACTTGAAAATTCAGAAAGATATCGTCGATAGAATGATTTGAATTTTATTTGCTCTCAAAATAAACAAGTAAACAATAAGGGATTTTATTTTTGAACTGGACACCAGGATCAACTTCTTCTCCTTATGCTGATATGAAAATTGACAGGAAAGTAAATTCATATCCGTCTGGTTTAATAGTCACCTGGTCCAAGACCTCAGACCTATTTTCGAGGAATTTAACTTGAAATTGGCATTTAAAATTCTAAAAAAAAAAAACAAACTTGCTGGGACAGGGTCCTCCACCCCCCACCCTCAAAATATCGGGAATATATGAAAACTCGTTGCAACTCATGTGGCAAGGCCTACTGCGGAAAATCAAAATGAGGTATTCACTCTAAGTGAAAAGAACACCTTGCCCATCTGAAATATGGTTGACCCAACAGTTCAGCCGTTGCCAAGCATTTTATTGACTCTGGACACAATCTCCAAATTTCCGATTTCAAATTAATTTACCTGGTCAGAAAAAGGTTTCTCTTAGATGCCACCTAAGCATTGCTATACAGAAAAGGAAAGCTGAGTCACTCATGAATTTGGACCAAACACAGACCCCTATTTGCCTTTGGGACAAAACCTTCGCTGAAATATGAGATGTAACATGCTTTTTACACCCCTGAAGCTTCAGGATAATTCATCAAGTATTTTTCTAGATATTCGATAAAACGTCTAAAATTACTTTTTGGGTAGATAGTGTATATGCTTTAAGTAATTAATTTTTATAAGTAAAGTTTCCTAAAAGTATTTATTTATTTCCTTATTTCAGTCATCGGCAGCCTATATTCTCTTCTACACTTCATTGCAGTAATAGATCTATACTTGGGACATTAAAATCAAGATAAAAATATCTTCAACCGTGTGAACATTCCTTTAGGAAAATATTAATAAACAAGGTTATAATTTTATAACTTCAGTAAGAATTGTAGATAATGAATTTTTATAAAGATAAATAATTCTGATCACTCTAAACATACACGTATGCTGTATTATGCCATAGTCACCACCATTAAATAGGATGGAACTAGAAGTGATGTGTTACCATTTAAAGACCAGTTTTCACATCCCCACTTTCTATGTGTTTCTTAAATATGGCATACAACATTGGAATGATTGCAAATATTATTAGATAAATGAGTAAATTATTCATGCACCATGGAGTGAGAAGGACGTGCTATTAAAGTTTTTAAGAGAAAAAAAAAAAAAACCCACAAAAATATGAGAATTTAATTTCAGATGCTGTATGAGTAATTTTAAGTTTAACAAGTCGGCGAATGAAGTATTTGTTAATAATGTATATAAATGCTAAAAGAATCTGTATGTTGGGATTTTAATATGTAAAAAAAAAAAAATGATTATTTTATTATTGACAAAACACTATATTTATATAAAAAATGTATATACCTAATAAATGTTGAAAAAAAAAAGATTCATTTAATTATAAAATACATTCATCCACTACATAACTATTATAGAAATTATGTACTGCATTTTTATAAATCTATTATAGATAAAATACATGTAGTTAGGTAGATGACTGCAATGCACTAGTAGAAAGAAAAACTCACTTTAGTTTTTGAACCCCAACCTCATTCCAAACAATTGTCACATTATCTGAACTGAGCAACTGCTTAGTACTGATGGGCTGCTCCACTGCTGGTGACCAGGCACTTCTCAAGTGGCTACCAAGGTCACCTTACCTGACCCCTTGTGATTTTTTTTTTTTTTTTTTTTTTCCCTTTTGGGGTTATGTACCATCCTTGCTGAACACTGGTAAAACCACGAAACAGAGGAATTCTGTAGGAACAGAAAACTGATGAAACTGTAGATGTCGATATGCCGTTGTACAAGGGGGGGTCATAAAGTTTTAATTATCACTTTGGAAAAATCAAGCTGCAACATGAAACTTGGTGATGGTGTTAGACCTTCTCTAGATATTTACTTTTCAATGCGACAGGTTTTCCCAACTATGGATACCTTGGTTGACTGTTCAGGAAACATTCCACCTCGAAAATCACACCTTGTCGTCATCCTGGAAATGTCTGCCAGGCAAGGATTTCTTCATTCGAGGAAGGAGGAAGAAGACACTGGGACCCATGTCAGGGGGGGGGGGGGCAAAATTTGATAGCTCAAAGAAGCAGTATGTAGGTGTCCTGTGCAGAATGAGCTGGAGCGTCATTGTGGGACAAAAGTATCCCCCTTGGACAGCAGCAAGATGTTAAAACTGATCCATGACGGATTTTCATTTTCTCCACTATCGTCTCGATTGTGATATGCTGGTCTTTGAGCACCAGGGCCTCCACTTCTTTTGCGATTCCCAGTTCTTCATGGAGAGATGGTCTGCCACTTCGTTGTTCGTCATTCATTTTTGTTTGTCCACACTGGAAGCGTCTGCATCATTGTGTCATGATGGTGCATTGTTGCCATACACTTCCACAATGGATTGTTGCAGCGTTGCTCCCCTTCAAATGCAGAAAATGAATCACCACATTATATTTCGCTTTATCAATGGGCTGCACCATTTTGTTTTGGTCCCTCTAGTGGTGTGCTACGGTACTGTGGCGCAGAGATTTCAGTATGTACCAGCACTGCCACATGTAAACAAAAAATTAATTAAGTAACTTTAAATTTTTGAAATGATAATTAAAACTTTGTCTACCCCTCATATGACAAGAATTGGATTATTGAAGTGAAGGTTTTTTTTATTTTAGTGTCCTTGTTTATAAATAAAGATTTACAATGATAATGAAGGAATAGCTTATCTTTTTCTAAGTAGAACCTTTATTAAGAAATTTAGTAAGAGAGGAGGGTTAGAACCTGTTATATGCAGTAAAAAGAAGAAAAGTTCAAATTAAGATAATGACACTGTGTTTTTGTTTTTTTTAATATTTTGGCTGGAGTTTTGGTTGAATCGGAAGTTCTGGATTCTTAAGTCGAAGCATCATTTTTTCTTAAGAATCTCTTTTAAGAAATTGTCTTAAGTATGGGTTGTCAATTGTTGAAGCAACTTAATTCAAGAACTCGCTGCATTTAAGCTTGTATTTTGTAAAAAACGGGCTCTAACCCTATTCTCTTGTTAAATTCCTTGATAAAGGTGAAATTAGTTGGAAAAACGTTTTCCTTCATTATACAGGGCAAGTCAAAATGATGGACCCGATTTCAGAACTTTACTCTGTGAAATCAAATAAACATGGTATTGTGAGGCATGTGCTACAAATGGTAAACGTTCAAAGTCATAACTTCAAATCACATAACATCAAATCAAATCTCGGGTATTCTGTGTGAGCACCTTGCGTAATCCAACACACATCAAGCTGATAGTCTTATCTCTTGCCAAAACTTTCGTAGCAATTTGCAACAGTAATGAACATATTGTAATGTGAGACGTGCTTTGAAAGGTTAACATACGAAAATAACTTATTAAGCGGAAGACTCCTTAAATGGGAAGATCTAATAATTATTTTTTTTTATTATTATATACATATGATAAAATACATACAGTCTTTCTGCTCTAATTTATTTAATCATATGATAAAATTCATATAATAAAGATCTGGCGTGCATATTTCAAATTTTTAATTTCATCTATATCGCTAAAATACTTCTTCTGAGTTTCATAACTATACATAATTAAAAATTGTAATTATACTTGCTGTTATAAACGTAAATATACAGGATGTTTTTAAATTATCTCCCGTATTAAACATCTTTATTACTCCAAAACTATTAGATTTTAACGTCAATTTTTTTATTCACAAAGAAAAACTCAAAGTTTCTTGGCATGCCTTAATAAATTTCAGTGTGCCCCCCATTTATGGCATGAAGGACATCAAAGCAAAACTCAATTTCCTCCCATGTTCCGGCTAGCATTTCGGGGGTGATTTCAGCAATTGGTTCAATTATTCTGTTCTCGAGAGTTTCAATGTCATCAAAGTTGGTCTTGTACACTCCGTCTTTCACATATCCCCAGAAGAAAAAATCCAGAGGATTCGCATCGGGTGAGCAAGGAGGCCAAGGGATTGGCCCATCCCTTCCAATCCATTGTCCTGGAAAGTTCGTATCAAGGCACTGCCTAACTAGCAGATCCTAGTGAGGAGGTGCTCCATCTTGTTGGTAGACTGTGTTGGCTGCACTTCTTCCACCTGTGGAATCAGGTAGTTATCCAGCATATCTAGATAGGTTGCAGCGGTAATAGTGTCTTCAGCGAAAAAGAAAGGTTCGATTACTCGAGCATGCATTAAACTGCACCAACCATTAACCTTTGGGCTGTCGCATACATGCTCCCTTAGAATGTAGGGGTTTTGTGAGCCCCAAATGCGTCTGTTGTGTCAGTTACTGCTCCGGAAGTATGGAATGTTGCCTCATCAGAAAACAAAATGTCCTCAAGGAAGGTGGGATTATTGTCGATTTTTTGGACCATATCCTCAGCAAACTTCTTGCTGTTTGGTCAGTCATCTGGCTTCAGTTCATGCATCATCTGGATTTTGTAGGGTGTAAGACTAAGGCAGTGCTTCACTATTTTATGTACGGATGTCATTGTCATATCCAGTTGACAAGCCGCTTGGCGAAGTGATTTATGGGGACTACGATCAAATGCCTCCCTGACCTTTTCTACTACCAGCACCCTTTTTGTGTAACCGGCTGCCTGAGGTTAAAAGAAACTTTTTGAGTTTTTCTTTGTGAATAAAAAAAAAATCATGTTAAAATCTATAATAGTTTTTGAGTAATAAACATGTATAACACGGGAGATAATTTAGAAGAAACACCCTGTATAAATATCCTACTTGAAATCTTCATCTTGTGAGAGTGCTTTACGTTTAATTTTGGACATTTATGACAAGCACTGATGGATCTGATGAATTAAAACAAAAAACTGAAGATGGTGCATTAAAGATGAGAACATTGAGATATGCATGTGCTCTGCCTGGGTCACTGATAGTTGTCATGGTGTAAGCACGATCGTATTAAATGGGATAAATTGTGTTTAAAACTTAAAGTTAAGGGACCAACAAATAAAAAGAGTGTATTATCTGGAAAATCATCTTGAACATGTACTGGTACTAATATACTTGTATTTAGAATGTTCAGGACATCGTAACTTAAGGTTGTGATTTTGCAGCAACAAACTTTAAAACAATAAGTAGCACAGCACAACTTCATGTCCATTTTGAAGGACATTTATTAAAGAAAATATCTATGGAAAATGCCTTAAACTGAAAGCATCGTACAAAAGGTGCTAAAGGTGGCTCTTTTTAATCGTGTAAAGGATACAATTCTTTGGGAGCCTCGACACTCGTCAAAACAAAGCGAAGTCCAAAATGAAACAAGGTGACTTTTGTAACAAATAAGATCCTCTTTCAAAATATATATAGGTACAAAAATAAAAGTGATTGGCCTTCAAAGTTCAAGTGCTAAATGAATAGTTGGAATTGAGGCGTTACGGATACGAAGGGCGAACTCAAACTGTGATTTCGAGAAACATGCGTTTGAAATTTTTGCTCTACCATTCTTATAAGTTGAATGCTTTACTTTCAGCCTTTAAGGTGTGAGTCAAAATGATAGCACCACCGAGGAATACGCCAAGTACTCAAAACATAAAACATATATAATAATCTTTTATTTATTTTTTCTTTTGTATGACACTACTGGTAAACAGAAGTTTTATAATATGGAAATTGCAAATCACATTATCAATTTATTCAACAAAAACATAAATTTGCCACTTGTAAACTGAGTCAAAATGATAGCACCAGTATTGAAATTGAAGGAACAAAATATTACTAGTACCCGATGTGACTTCCCTGTCTTGAGATCAGCTTAAACACTCTTGTAGGCATTGTTGCAACAAGTTTGTGAAGCTGTTGACTGTTAATTTCATCCCAAGACAACAAAATTGTTTGCTTCAGTTCTGCAATGGATTGAAACTGCCTTCCATCCTTGTAGACCGCTCTTGCCAGGATTCCTCACAGGTTTTCCATCGGGTTAATGTCTGGGGAAAGTGGTGGCCAATCCTTGACACACACTCCATTCTGCAGGAACCATTCCCAGGTTGTTTTTGCTGTATGAATAGGTGCGTTGTCCTGTTGATATATGAAGAACGGTCCACCCAGGTTTTCCGCAACAGGCAGAAGATGAACTCCTAGCAACTCCTGATAGTCCACAGCCTTCATTCTACCAGAGGGGAAGGCAAGGGTTGTTTTGCCACGAGAGCTAAATCCTGCCCATACCATCAAAGATCCACCCCCTTGTTGACACTTTCAAAACAGCGACTCTTCTCTTCTGACATCATGCCAGTAGTAGGACCAGCCATCCGGACCATCTAAGTTGAACGTCTTCTCATCACTACAGATGATTATGTCCCACTGTGTTCTCCAGGTCATGTGTTCACGAGCCCAGGCCACTCGTTTGGTCTTATGTTGTGGTTTCAGTGCAGGCATCACTTTCAGTTTTTTGTATGCAAGCCATGTACATAATTTCTCAGTTGGTACAATTGTGGACTGTAATACCTGAATTGCAGGATGTGATGCAACAGATCGTGTGCTAGATTGAGAGTGCGCTAGCTCTTTCATGACAAATTTTTTTTGCCGTGTTGAAAGAGCAGGATGGCGCCCAGTTGATTTTTTTCGTCCCATAAGTATCTTTCTGGCGAATGAAATTGCTGACAACTTTACGGGAACGCTTGATTCATCTGCCAATTTCTCTGAGAGAATGTCCAGCTTTGTATAATTCTGTTATCTGTTCTCTTTCAAACTGTGTCAGTTGTTTACCACGACCCATTGTAAGATGTAGTGGAAATGAATTGTTTCACACGGAAATGAAAAATGATTTGGTTTTCATGTTTCTCATTATCATTTCTTACCTTGTATGCAAAATAGGTGCCACAGGTTGGTCTCATTAGGTAGAGGGGAAATGGTGGTGCTATCATTTTGACTCAGTTTACAAGTTGCAAATTTATGTTTTTGTTGCTTAAGTTCATAATGTGATTTGCAATTTCCATATTATAAAACTTCTGTTTACCAGTAGTGTCATATAAAAGAAAAAATAAATAAAAGATTATTATATATGTTTTATGTTTTGAGTACTTGGCGTATTCCTCTGTGGTGCTATCATTTTGACTCACACCTTATTTTATACGATTAGGAGGGGCCAACTGAACAAAAAACTTGTCGGAGAAGCCGAAAAATAAAATTTGAACCAATGTTGAGTTCACCCTTGGTATCTGCAACGCCTCAATTGTTCCCAATGCTTGCTGGCAAGATCAAATGATTTTTATCTGCAACGCAAGAACTTAATAAGATGACCAGTAATTAGATAAAATAAATCGGAAGATCCAAATTAGTCAATAGAAACCTGTTTATTTAAACTTTAATACACAAAACATGATTCTTGATTATTCAAAACAAATGAATTTGATTACTGTACAAAATAAGAATGGTAGATGAGACCAACTGCGCTTGTGGCAAACCATACTGAACAAACCCACCAAGTCATAAATCCTAAGACACCTCTGAAAAAGAAAGGTGTAAAGAGGTTTGCTAAAGAAATCATTTCTTCTCCTTTTGTTGTTGAATTCACAACTGCCAAGAAATCTTCATCGACTTCTGGTAGACAAGTATCACTCATAAAACTGCTCCATGAGTATCCACCTAGAAAGAAAAGTAGAGCATAAGTACATCACAAATGAAATAAACTTGCCAATTGAATTATTACTAATAGTCTGTCATTACTCTCTCTTACAAGCCATGCTATCTCCAGTTTCACTTTCACTCTGCTTTTAAGTCAAAAAACCCTGGCTATGATGTCAGTGATCACATATTATGTCTTAGCCAATTAACTTAAAAATCGCAGCAATCATAGGGAATTTGACAATCTAACTTGACGAGATATCCGCGATGTAAATTTAGTGTCTTCTTGGACGCTTAAAAATTTCAAAATGGCGTCCAACTGATAAGTACGCTAAATTTAACGTTAACCTTGAATCTCAATCTGTCTTTCAAAATCCTATATCCACAAAACTGAGAAAGGAACTCCATAAGCAAAATATTCATAAATGAGCTGCAATATGGATAAGTTTCAATTCGTAACAAGGCATAGAATTCCTGTTATTCAGGCTTTTCTTAGAAAAGAGAGTTCTTAGTACTTAACAATTTCTTGAAAATCTTTACATCTTATGTTCAGAAAAGGAGACTGGTGCAATGCAAGTGTAATATGATCTGATAAATAGACCACTGCACGTTTCCATGTGCTGAACACTTCCCAAGATTATGGCCACAGCAGTCTTGTGCCAATGGTAAATCACAGTGGGAGGTACAATCATATTTTGGACAGCCATATCTTGGTATTTGGCAAGTCCCATTATCATCTTGAAATGTAGAATCGCTCGCAACAAATATGCTGCGAATTTTAGCCCCATGATGCCATTTACTAAAATGGTAAAACCCTGATTCACTCGGCTAATGTTGTCAAATCATGGTTGGAAGAGCCAGCAGACAACTCGCTGGATTTCAAGATAACAGAACCACTATGATCAATTTTAGAGAACAAGTTTCAGGTTCCAACATCTCTGCTAGAACTGGAATAACTTTTGGATGAAGAATGGTATCAGATTTCATTAACCCCCTTACAGGTACATTTGTCATTTCCCAGGAGGATTCAGCCCATCTTGTTTGCCAAATGCAGTTAACACCAACATAAAGTAAAGATTTCATTCTTGTACCAGATGTTACTGTGTTTATCCAACCTCTGTAGCAGTCATATCAACAATAGTTTAAGGTCATCAAATTAAAAAAATGTATACAGGGTGATTCAAAATTCAATGTACAAACTTTTAGGGGAGGTAGTATGGGTGATTCTAAGCAAAAAAGTTCATATGAACATGGGTCCGAGTTTGATGTTAACCGAGATAAAAATGCCGTCACCAAGGTCAACAAGTTAATAACTTGGGTTCTCCCATGCCTAGGTTAATGAATTTTGGAGGAATAATAGGGTACAGTCGGCTACAAAAGTACATAAAACTGTGTATACTGTTAAAATTTGATTGAGATTCCAATGAGTAGTTTCCGAGTTACGCACTCAACATCGTAACATGGAAACTACTCGTTGGAATTCAATCAAATTTTAACAGTATACACGGTTTTATGTACCTTATTCCTCCAAAATTCATTAACCCAGGCATGGCAGAACCCGAGTTATTAACTTGTTGATCTTGGTGGCGGCATTTTTATTTCTGTTCATGTCAACTTTTTTGCCTAGAATTACCCATACTACCTCCCCTAAAGTTTGTACATTGAATTTTAAATCACCCTGTATAATGTTTATTAAGCATTCATTTTACTAAACACCTTCATAAAAGTTTTGTTTTATTTTTAATTTTATTTATGAGCCATTATCATTGGTTTTCCCACATCATCAAAAGCAATTTAAGGGATTTCAAACAAATTGATAACATTTTCAAGAAGAATTCAATTGCTTAGGAAACTACTACTCCTTCTGTCCCTGCCACATTTGTGGGCTTCAAATCCCCAGGGATACAATGATAATTTTTGCCCATCAATTTATTTATTTTATGACTGAGAAAATTGCATGTTCTTGTTTAGATGGACTCTTTTGAGTTGTTTAATAATCGGCTTAAAAACCAGCTGACGTCAACATTGTAGAAACTATAAAATTAAGTAAATAATTAAAGAAAACTCTTTAATTATATGCTTTCAAGTTTTGGCTTCCGTACAGCGTTTGTATATTCTCTTGGTTGATAAGAACAAGGCAGTCTTAACGACCCTAATCTTAAGTATCTGCAACTTTCAAGCATATGATGATAAAGACAGTTTCAGGCCATCAGATATACAGAGGGTTGTTGGCGATCTATAGTAACAAGTTACAGAGGGCCAGAAAAAGTGGGAAAAAAAACCCCTTTCGCCACCATCAAGTGTTCAATCTGGTAGCCATGCATTGTTGATATTGCCCTGGAACATTTCCACTGCAGGAGGCTGGAACGCAAAACACCAAGACCACTTCATGACCACTCTCGTTGACACATTGTCTAAAGACCCTGAACTGTTCGTGATGTAGATGTCTCGGATTGGCCTGCTTTTTACCTTCAGGAATGGCACCGCTGCTGATTTTGCCAATGTTATTTAGTACAGTTGATCCCTTTCTCGGAAACTACAAAGCCTCACTTCTTGCATGCTTTCAAAATAGCTGAATTTGACATCAGACAGGGCTGTTATGTAGCCCTCCCAATACCCGTCAATATTTGGTGACATTCAATGTTTTTAGCTTGCTGTTTGAATACTAAATACTTTAATACCTACCCTATAACAATACTCCACGTGAAATGAACATGCTTGCCCCATTTAAATATGCTAATTGTTACCATAGAACCCTAACAACCTCTGAATAAATCAGTAATGTTCAGGCCTTTCACTAAGTTTCAAGCCATCAAATTTTGAAATTCCTTGATTGGTAACTAATTTGTTGACCAATCTGTTGACCAACTTTATAACTAATTTTGAAACTTAGTGTGAATAAATTCCCTGGTTTCTTAAGCAGAACGGAGCAAACCATACATTTCTATTACACTCCATTTTTCATTAAGTGATTTTTTTTCAAATCGTCGCTTATTTTTGGAGCACTTGGTAACAACCCATATTTTATCACTATTTGTTAGTGGTGATTGAGTAAAATGTCGGAGGGTTGAAGGAACCTCCATTGTCCCATTGCTTTTCAGGCCTGCACACTGTTTAAAATTGTGCTGTCTCATCCACACTGGACCTCTTTTTTTGGTTGAGACCAGCACCAAACAGAGTTTCTCTACCAAGATTTAATTTTAGCAGATCCAATAAGATTAACTCTCTTGGAGAAAGTCAACAACTTAAGAGCTCACTTTACCTACATGAAAGACGCAATAAAACTTGAAGATAATAAGACCATAGTGTTGCCATTTTAGACTAAAAACATCCCCAACCATCTGCATATGCAACTTAATTTATAATTTGCTGCTATATAAGGGTTTTTACTTAGCACATGTTTTTATAAGTACAGCTATTCTAAGCTTGCTTTTAACTTACTAACGTCCCTTCCCATTTTATTAATCTCTAATGTACATACCTAATGTTTTCAATAAAAGGGTAAAATTAAGGCACATAAGAAGAGGAGCAATATATTGAAGAGCAACAACACACAAATAGTAGAACACTCTTGAGACCTGAGGGAAAAAAGTAAAATGAATTTATACTTAAAATGTACCATTATTGCTATTTCATCAATAAATAGTGGGAAAAAAAACAAACAAACTTGATGTATCCATGTGCTCAATTTGTTACAGATAAATCAAATTTGGTGTTTTAATGTTGAACTACTATATGTAAAAAACAAATGAAAAAATAACATTTTCAATCTAATTAATAAAATTATTTCCTGGATTGCAGTAAAAGTTGTACACAATCTTTTAAGGGTGGTAGTGGATCTTATTTTGAATATATAAGGGTTGTACAAATGAAAATGAAATTTTGTGTGGTTGTGTGTGTGTGTCGGGGGGGGGGGGTAACATGGACGAGATCGACAAACGTAAGTTTTTTTTTTTAACAATTGCGAAACCCCACATGCAAATTGAACAACAGACTGCAAATGCTGCATCACGTGAGAAAGAACAACAGCTCGCACTTCAAAGCTCTGAGTGATCGCTTCGTCCAAACAACAAAATGGAGTCAACGAAACATGAACAGAGAGCAGTAATCCGTTTTTTGACATGTGAAGGAGTTTCTGTTTCTGAAATTCATCGTCGTATGCAGAACATCTATAAAAATGACTGCCTAACCTTCACTCGTGTTTGAGCAAGGAGCAAGAGGCTTTCGGAGGGACGGTCATCATTGCAAGATGATCAATGACCTGGATAAACAAATCGCGCCATCGCTGATGATTCCAAAGCCGAAATTGATGCTGTCTTAAAGGAAAACAGAAGAGCGAGAATCGATGTCGTCCAGTGGCAGCTCGTCCATAGGCATTGCGGCACTGCACCCCCCCCCCCAGTTTCACTTTCAATATAATGTCTTTGTTTTTTCTTTAATACTATTCTTATACATGTATACTACATGATGCTTAAGCTTAATGTCAGTAGCTATTCCCTAGTCCATGAAAAAATGACAATTTTCTGACGCACTACCCCCAGAAATTTTAGTTACGAGCCGCTGCTGATGTCGTGGTTGCTAAAACTGGCCTTTAGTCGTGGAACTGTTCACTCCATTATCAGGAACCATCTGCACTACAGAATCTGTGCACAATGGGCCCCACATTAGTTGACATCAGAATAACTTGGAGTTTGAATGGCCATGTCCCTGCAACATTTGACTCGCTATGAATAGGAAAAAGAGTTTTCTCAACAGAATCGTTACAGGGGATGAAACTTGGTGCTTTCATTTCCAGCCCGAAAGCAAACGTCAAAGTCGTCAATGGAAGCATTATGGGTAACCACCCCAGAAAAAAACAGCAATCGCAAACAGCACGGGGAAGGTGATGTTGACCATGTTTTTTGATCGCAAAGGCCCGATTTTACTGGACTTTCTTGAAAACGGCGCCACAGTTAACGCAGCACGATATGGGGAAACATTGAAGGCACTGCGTGCGGCCATCAAATGCAAGCGTCCTGGACTTCTTACAGAAGGAGTGCTTTTCTCCACGACAATGCCTCATATCTCGAAAGCAACGGTAGACCTCACCAAAAAGTTCAACTGGGAAGCAATGCAGCATCCACCTTACAGCCCTGACTTATCCCCATGTGATTTTCACGTGTTTGGGGATCTCAAGAAACACGTGAAAGGCCGCAGGTTTCAGTCGGATGATGAAGTGAAGGAAGAGGTTTTGGAATGGTTCCACACGCAACCGAAAGACTTCTTCCATAAAGGAATTACACGCCTTGTTGTTACACAATGGGATAAATGCCTTAACGCATTTGGAGAGTATTTTAAATTCCTTGTATGCACTTTGGATAAAATAAATAATTTTCGTTTTCATTTGTACGACCCTTATATTTTGCCAATAAAAAAACTGGGCATTGCAAATGATCCTCGATACATTAAAAAAAAAAAAAAATTCAAACTTGATACATACAACAGCTGCCCGACAAGGAGACTACAATTACTCGGACTCGCCGATTTTGATGAAAAAAAATTGTACGAGGAGTTTACTTCTATTTAAGCTCTCATGCAAAGCCATTCAATGCACTTCTCAAAATTTACAAAAAACAAAATTCATAAAGTTTATTATCAATACATACACAATATTGCAGTTTACTTTAACAGCTTGAGTGGCCCAGCTTTGTAGAGTTGTTGGTTGGGAGTGGTGAGTAATTGGGTAGTTGGGATTTTTGGCAGGATGGGTAGGGCTATATTTCGCTAGGTTAGGTAAAAAGGGAGGGGCAATGGTAGGCTGGTCAGCGTGGTTAGCTGGAGGGGTGGCAAAGATGTTGGTATCAAATCATAATCTAACGAGGGCAGCCCATAGTTTGGAAGTGCATAGAACAAGCATTTCCTTCAAGTAGGCTATGGCAAAAGTGGTCTGCTGGAGGTGTATGTTTTTTAGATTAATGCCCCCCTGATAACTTGGTTGGTAGAGGATTTCCCTCCAAATGGGGTGAAATGTTTTATTTCTCCCTATGAAATTCAAGCATAGGGTGTGGATTTCATTAAGTGCCTGCATGGGGATTATGTTCCCTTTTGCTTGGTCCCAAATCTTGGTCAAGGCTAAGCAATTAACAATTTTGGCCTGGCCATAATAACCAAGTCTCCATTGTGTCCAGATTTGCAGCCTCACTCTTAGGCGCCTTACCAGTTCAGCCCAGTGCGATTTTTCTTCCTCTCTAGAACCAAAGAAGACTCCTGTGCGATCTTTTGTGATGGGCATGTCAGGAAGTGGGTTAAAAGTATTATTTTTTCTTAGATGAAGTAGGGTGATTTTTGATTTTTTCCTGTTAATTTTGCAGTCACTGGTGTCGATCCAAGATGTTATTAACAATTCTACGTAGAGATGCAGCATCCTGGACAACAAGATTGACGTCATCCGTGTAAGCAATGACTCTACAAAGCCCTGTTTCCTGTTAGCACACCCCATCCAAACCCAATAGCCCCCAACCCCTTTTCAAAAATTCCCGGACTACAGAGTGAACCATCTGTTAAGAATACCAATTGGAAAATTATCCACAAAGCCCTCCCAATAGGTGCTCTTTGCCCAAAGGGGCATAATTAACCTCATCACGACCAGTGACGAACATGCGTTCGTCATTTTCAGTTATTATATGTATTAACTAAATGAAAACATGGTTTTTAAGGAATGAAATAGTAAACTCATCTGGGACAGTTTATTCTTTTATGGGTCCATTTTCCTGTCGATAGATGGAACCATTGCGTTTATTTCCTAATTGCTAATTTCAACACCATTGTACATCGTATTTGCACCGTTTTTACATTGTTTTTGCATGACCTGTAATTTCTAACACAAGGAATATAAATTTTCTTACAAAATTGTACATGAAATTGTACATGATGAATGCATGTTCTTCACTGGTTTGTCAGAGAGTACCTAAAATCTGGTCCTGAGAGGTATCCTTCAAAATTTAGGCTGGTCGTGAAGAGGTTAAAGATGAAGATGCCCTCTGTCCGCACTGCTCATTCTTCAAGACCCTCAAGCATCTCCTCCTCTAAAGCAATGAAGCAAGAACTATTTAGGGCCAGATAACCGAATGGTGCAAGGAAGATAAAGTTATAACCCCTGTAGAAGTCCTCTACCTCGACATACCGCCACAGGCCCCTACATTCCTCATGGAACTAGTTGCCATGTCTTTTTGTGATCTGCCAGGGGTGCGAAAAATTTTTGAAATGGAAGTTCTCCATCACAGATTCCTTCCTAGCATAACTCAGCAGCTAAAATGTGAGGGAACATTCATCAAGAATGTCAGACACAAATGGAATGAAGCCATCCTAAAAGACTTGATACTAGACAGTGGTCAGGCACCAACCCCTGCTATCGACCAATGCCCAATCTCATTAATTTAATGTATTGTACCATGCTATGTAAATTTTGAAATTTTGTAATTAACACTGTATTTAATTCCCAACAATAAATAACATCTTATTGAGTGGCTCAGTGGTAAGTTGTTGGGTTTCTCATGAGAACAACTTTGGTTTGGTTCCTCTTGAGGGTACAGTGAGTTTTTTTGTTTTTTTTTCTTCCCTGAAATTTTCCTTAATATTTATAGGAGTTACATACACCTTTTTGAAACATAATCGTTGTTTTCTAATTCATTGTTGTTATTTCTTCGCAAATACAGTAAAAGCTGTCTAATTAGGAATCGCATGGGACCAAAAAATATTTTTAGTAGACAGGTTTCCACAATAGGGAGGTACAAAATATACAAATACTTCTGCTCGGGACCATATTTTTTTCCCAGAAAGGGTAAGTTTCCAGATTAGACAAGTTTTACTTATTATGGAAGAAAGGCAAAAGAAATGACTGTATAATTTAATTAATATGCTATGAATGAACAACTATAAATGAAGTTAAAAAACAATTTTTAATATTATGGTTAACTATTTTTGTAAGTACCACAACTTTTAGGATGATAATTATCATAATAGCACACAAAACATAAATGCTGCCTGCACCACGCACTTATTATTAAATAGTGGAAAAATGGAGCTACTTATTATTTTCACAATGTCCGTCCGTCCGTATCCTTTATAATTTCTGCATTTTTTGAGATATAAGGTTGAAATCCGGAATGTAGCTTACTATGGGCATGTGCACCTTCACTATTTAGTTTAGTTTTGATTGTTCCACTGGGGTCGGAGTTTTGGGGCGGAAATTAGAGGGGACCAAAAGGTCTACGTTCCGAATTTATGCATATAAAGGAGTGAAGTTCGGTATGCAGATTCCTCTAAGCAAGATCAATATTACAAAGGTCAAATTGTCCCAATGGAGTTGGAATTGTGGGGGTGGCAGTTACTTGGTCTTTAGAACTATGATGGCAACATATGGAATGTCATATATCATTTAATTGGAAATGATGAGAAACAAAAGAAGATAGAGCTCTTTTACACTTTCTAAATACAGTAAAATCCCGTTACAACGTACTTCAAGGGAACTGGAAATTTGTACGTTACTGCGAGGTGTACGTTATTCTAAAACTGAGTGGCTAAAACCGAGGTTCTGGTCCTTTCAAGACAGCTTGCTCAGTGCGCTCTCCATGTTAGGGGAGCCTCATTGAGACAGGTGGAGAAATTCAAGTATCTCGGGATTGCATTCACGAGTGATGGACGGCAGGAGAAAGAATTGGATGCTCGGATCGGTGCAACAAGCTGTGTCAGACGTGAACTGTGGCGATCCGTGGTAACGAAACGCGAGCTGGGTAACACAGCCAAGCTCTCTGTTTTCAAATCTATCTTTGTCCCCATTCTCACCTATGGTCATGAGGCTTGGGTAATGACCAAAAGAGTGCGATCGTGGGTACAAGCAGCTGAAATGAGATTTCTGAGAGGTGTGGCAGGTGTTACCCTACTAGATAGAGTGTACAGCAGCACAATAAGGGAATCTTTAGGTGTTGAGCCGCTACTTCTCCGCATTGAGAGATCTCAGTTGCGCTGGTATGGCCACGTGATACGGATGCCGCAAACTAGTCTTCCTAGGCAGTTGTTATTTTCCAAGCCGGTGGGTAAGAGACCAAGGGTCGGCCTAGAACCAGGTGGCTAGACTACATGGAGAATCTGGGTTCGAGTCGCTTGGATATTACCAGGGAGGACATGCGCCTGATGGCGGAAGACCGCGATCGCTGGAGATCCTCCATAGGGCTGCTGCCCCCGCGACCCTAACGGATAAGCGGGTTTGAAAAGTAAGTAAGTAAGTAAGTAAGGGGGGGGGGGCTTGTAAACAATGCATATATGCATAGAAAAACATAAGTGTAGCATTTTATTTTATTCAATACAAATATAGTACAGCATACATGTAGTATTATCCAGCTTTTCCTTTACTGAAAACTTATCATTCCCAAGTCTTTAATTTGATATACACTATTATTTTTCTCCTTTAAGTTTATCTTAAAAGAAAATGGGGTGTTTTCTTTTGTAAGAGTCATCATTTTTGTTTTGGCTAAATTACATTTTAATCCATTTTTTTATACAAAGTGCATAAGCTGTCATCCCTTTTCCTTTCTTCTGCCTTTACGATTTGTAATCTTTCTGTACTTATACGGTTACAAAAAATTCCCTGACTTTTCCCGGTTACATAAAATTCCCTTACCTTTCCCAGTTTTTCCGGTCTCTACTCACCCTGTTGCATGCACATTTACTTAAAGCTAAAATTAAAATAAACAAACACATGGATGGTCCATCAAGTGAAGCTTTCCAATCTAATTGCCGCACAAATTGGGTCCCAGTGTAGCATGCGACAATCAACAATCAAACATGTTCAGGTGGGACGTAGGCAGTGCTTACACGATTCTCACCCTTCCGGAATAAATTCCACATGAAATACACTGAAGTAGGCAAGAAGCCTGACCAACCCAAAGAGGTCTTCCACATTATGAAAAAAAAAAACAAATAATAAGATTGACGATTGTTAGAAGAGAGGGGGAGGGGGTGGTATCATATCTTCCAATAATCCAGGAAGGAAACGTTGCTAATGTCTTTGAAATAGGCAAGAAGCCTGACTAACCCAAAGAGGTCTTCCAATAGCAGAGTAGCATGCAGAGATTTCCAGGTTTATATATGCTATACTGACCAACCAATGAAATGTGAATTCGGCTTAGTTAGCCCATTGGCTCAGTTTTAACTTTCGCATGGGCTGTATTGACCAATCAGAGCAAGACATTCGAATGATGTACGTTGTAATGAAGTGATAATTTAACCAAGGGATCGTAAAATTTGTCCGTTAATGTGAGGTGTACGTTAAAGTGAGGTATGTCATTCTGAAACTTTTTAGCATTAAAATACCTACGTTTCGGCCGGGAATTTTAAATTTGTACGTTATTCTGAAATGTACGTTAATGTGAGATACGTTGGAATGGGATTTTACTGTACTACATTCGAGAAAATCAATTGTTTGATTTAAAAAACTGGGGCGGGGGGAGGGTTAAAAAATGAGATAAAAGGGTAAAAATAGATGATCTCAGGGCTTCCGCTACTTTCCTATACCTTCCTCAGGAGGATTAACTTCTTGTTTAACATACTGCTCCACATGTTCATCAATATTGGAGGCAAACATACTTCATTTACATTTTTAAAGACAGTTCTATTACCCATTACACATGATGCAAACCACGCATATCGAATCATGTCTCTAAAAATTGGGGCAGGAAGTTGATTATGAATTAGTGAATGTAATTTTATAGCATCTACAATATACAATCTCAATCTCTCTATTATTCTCCAATAAATATATACAATTTGTATGCATTTTATAAAATTCACATGGTTGACTTATAGGCATACATTTTGGTGGAATTAGTTTAACAGTACAGGATGGTGCATCTTGTTCATCCATAAAAATTTCATCCTACATAGTAATGTTAGTTTGACTCCCCATGAATCAATTAACAACAAACAATTGTTTTTTTGCACGTAAGGCTACTAAACAGTGCATTAAAAAGCTTTTGAGAAACAACAAATGTGTTTACAAAATGTATATATAACTCCTAAACACATTAAAGGAATATTTCAGGGAGGGAAAATATTGTGCCCTCCAGAAGAATCAAACCCAGGTCGTTCTCACCAGAAACCAACAACTTATTGCTGGGCCACTACAAGCTGTTAAAGTTAACTGCAATATTGTGGGTATTTCTACTGCATACGTATTGGTAATAAACTTTGATTTTTTTTTTCTCTGTAAATTTTGAGAAGTGCACTGAATGGCTTTGCATGAGAGCTTAATTAGAAGTAAATTACTCATACAAATTTTTCCATCAAAATCAGTGATCCGAGTATTGGCTGAAGTTTCCTTGCAAGACTTCCTTGTAATATTGTCTCTCTCATTAATGTATTTCCAGAAGACTGAGAAATTAGAAAACTCAATACTGACAGTCACAATATTTTTAATAACCAACTACTACACGTTTTGTAAAATTATAAAAGGTGTTCAAACAATTGACCATGAGCTGCAATCCATGCCTCACATTGTGTTCTCAATGAATTTCTGACACCGCCTGAAATACCTGCAGTGTCTCTTACATGGTCACTTGCAGCCACAATTTATGCTACAAGCTCCTCTTCTGAATCCACAGAACCACATTCTTCAGATGTCCCCAGAAGAAGAAATCTAAAGGGTTTAGGGCTCCTGGTAAGCGGGTTGAACACCTTTTAAGGGGGATGGAACAAATTACGTAGTAGTAGCGATATCTGATCCCCCTATACCAAAGGCTGCTTTTTCAATACAATTCTTTGATCGTAATCACATTTTCCAATAGACTGTTGCTTTAGCAAATAAAGTTTCATTGTTAAATTCTCTACTTTCTTGAAGAACCCCCTCTCTCCAGAGGGAGATTTATCGCAGATGCAACTGCTCACTATTTCTCCAGCATTCGTTAATTAATGTCCAAATCAATAATGTCAGCAACTTCGCTTTACATAGACATCACTTTCTATATCATTTGATTAGCTGATATTTATATTGTATACTGGCAAACTAGAATCATGCACATGACAATGTTCTGCTGCTAGAATAAATTTGTTAATGGAAGTTGTAAAACTTTCAAAATTAAAAAATATATATAAACATTATTTTTTTTTAAGCACACGAATATTTTTAGTAAATGAGTACCGGTATACTTTCATCGACATAAATCATACCTTGCGTTGAAGTTCCAGACTATTTATTTTTCCTGCTTCTTTCTTTAGCTCATCAATTCGGTCATGAGCCATGTTTAAATAAGATTGAAGATAAAGCGGCATTAAGTATAATCGAAGGATTGCAACAGCTACTACCATCAGTAATCGAATGGTCTCAAATACATCTGATGACATTCTGAAAAATATACACCACAGAAAAAACATGAAAATGAATACATGTTCAAAGAGTTTCAAAGAACAAAATTTAATGCATTTTCTGAGTGTCAACATGGAAAAAAATAATAATAAATACCACATGTACATGTAGATGGAGGGCAGGTTTATGTCCCCCCCCCCCCTCCAAAAAAAAAATTTCACTTGTCAACTTAAGAAATTGTCTCTAATGAACTAACCATAAGTTGTATCTATTAATTCCACACAAAACTGAACAAAACCAATCATTTGTGACCAAGCTATCTAAAATCTCATGATAGCAACTAACAGCTGAATAAAAATAGCTGTGACGCAGAAGTAATCTTAAATTTGAGAATTTAAATTTAAATAACGTTGCTAATAAACAAGTAGTTCGTTAATTCCTTCCAAATTTACATCTAACTTAATTGCTCAACGTTCACATTAAATACAAAGCAATTCCAATTTACCACGTAACAGAAATTGCTGTAAAGCAACAATTGTACGTCTCGTACGGCTATCCTGACACAATACAATTACAGTAGAACCCCCACTAATACGTGTAAGTATCCAAAATTTCTATTTTCTGGTCCAGCGTAAGATCATTGTGTTTCCTCTTCTAAGATGCAGACATGTCAATAATAAAAATGAAACTTAATGAAATAAAAAATGCTAACAAGAGTGATATAAAAATGCTGTGAATAGATTGTGAAGAACTGAAATTCTGAACATCATTTATCAAGGTACATATTTAAATACACACTGAGAAGAAATCAAAATTCGCAGCTATGGAAGAACACGTGATTCATTGTTGAAATCTGATGGAACCAATCAGAATTTGCGGAACATCATCGAATATTGCATAACTAAAAAAAAAAAAATTTGTAACCACATTGCAAATAATTTAAGATTCCTAGAATGAATTTCTTAATTTTTTGAGCCAAAAGACTACATATTATCCAGGATAAGAGAAAAAAAAAATAATAAGTATTAACAGGCAGAATTTACATGGAAATAGCTTTCAAGAGGAAGGGACCAAAGGAAAATTGCATATTAAGCAGTCACATATTAACAGGGTTCTACTGTATTGGTGAGTAATTGAGTAATCGTGCCTCAAGTAAGCAATTATCACATAGTGCCCACGTCTACAATGTTTAAAAGATAAACAGAAAGTAACATTTTATTCATCTTTGACTCGTCACTACGAATTGATTGTTATAGTGATATGCCATACCCTGGCATTCTTAACAGTCACTGTTAGAATGTTCGAGCACATGCAATCGACTTTTAGGGGTCCACAAAAACCCTGAAAGTTGATACAGCTGAGCTAGGTCTTGATGATCTTATTGTTGAAAACAGAATTTGAAAAAATTAATCTGTTTTCAAGTTATCGTAGAATGGCAGAAAGATTGATAAACGGACAGACCAAATGTGCATTCTTATAAGTAGCTTTAAGCTAAAGCTCCTGATAAATTGTATCGCTGATGAAGGTAGCCAAGGGATTTTTTTTTTTTAAATATAATCCTTTCACTTCCTCAATGTGTTTACTATACATATGGAAAAAATTCAAGGGGTGATTCTTTGGGATATTTTAAGAATCTTTTTGTCCATTGATGATTTTCGGAATGCCGCTTTGTTTCAAATATGCAAGGCAATAAAGGTTTTCCAACAAAAACGATGTTGATATCTTTTCACAATATTCTGATTACTAAAAACGGCTTTTTTTTTTTTTTTTTTTTTTCCCATTCATACCAGGTTAGTGCAGATATTGATTGAAAACTTTATCAGTTTAACCATGAATTTCATACGTATTGTTAAATACATCTCATGACTTGTCATTTTCTTTAGTGTAAAGCAGTAAGAAACAACCCTGGTGTTTTTGAAAGAGTTGGGCAGTCAATGAGGAAAAGATTGGATTCATGCATCATGCAAATCTTCTATATATATAAAGAAGGATGTTTGTTTGTGGGTTTGTTTGTTTGTTTCTTATGCAAATCTACAGTTTTATTCCGATCTTGATGAAATTTTGCATCTTGCTGGTGGTAGTCATTTTCAGCAGTTATTGTAGATTAAGAAGCTTTACATATAATATTAAGTACTTAATAAAAGATTGCTTTTGTCGAAATAAAGCTGCATTCCGAAAATCATCAAAGGACAAAAGATTCTTAAAACCCCTTGAATTTTGCCATATGTTTAGTAAACAGCATAATATGACAGAATTGCCATATTTAAAGAAATATGTGCATCAAATATCTGCTTCAGTTTTCATAATCTTATTTACGATCCTAATGTACCGCTAATTAATTATTCCTTAATTCGTTGATGTTAACAGACTGACTTCACACGACTGTCTTGTCTAATAATTCCACTTCAACAGATAATGCTAAAAAGCATCCGTATCACATGACCTGTCAGTTGCCATTAGAATTAATGTCCATTAGTCCCACACAGCTGTAATGTAGCCATAATGCACAATACAGACCCTGTTCTTTACTAAAGAAGAAAACACAAACCTCTTGTCCACACAAATAATTAATTATTAATGTGGGCAAGAGATTGTGTTTTCTTCTTAATATTAGAATTATCCACCAGTCATATGGATTCTCCACCCTGATCTTTGATTGTTTTATTCCTCCCCAAAAATTGTTTTATTGTTATTCCAGAAGAATCAACACTTTTTCAGTCAGTTTATAGATGAATAAAAATATCTTATCTAGGTTATCTTTGTAAAATCTTTCTTCTATTTAATTAATTAAATCAATTTTATTAAAAACAATAATTTTGGTATCAATTACTGAATATCAGTAACATAAAGCAATAAATAATTCTTACATAACTGATGACATCCCAGGCCAGAGGCGTTTTGTAAAATAATCTCGAGAAATAGGTTTAACCCACATCAAACTTATTATGAGAGGTGATATAAAGCTCAGATTGAAAAGAAGTCTAAAGCAAAAAAAGGAAAATGTGACCAATGGCTCATTTTGTTAATATAATTAAGATTATTATAACAACTGTTGATGATATTTCCTTATCAATAAATGTTCAAAAATACTTACTTTGTAAATGGCTTTTCTGCACAAAATTTGAGAGAATCATGATGCATTTTTGCCACCCTTAAACCAGGAAACGTAAAAAATGCACCAATAAATCCACACCAAATTACAAGATTTATACGTACACCTAATGAAGATGTTGGAAGACTATTAAAATGAGACAAAAATGAAAAATAGAATCACTTAGAATAAATACAAACTAATGAAAAAAAATAAAAAATAAAATAAGAAGATTGTTCAAAAATAAAAAAAATATGAAGAATATGAAAATTTGCCATCAAAAAGTTTAAGATTTCTTATCTATTTATTTATTTATTTATTTATTTATTTATTTATTTATTTATTTATTTA
>JAHWFO010013848.1:4356896-4378625 GCA_023313115.1 Rhysida immarginata
TTATTTATTTATTTATTTATTTATTTATTTATTTATTTATTTATTTACCATATTTATTTATTTATATTTTTTTTTTACTTTTTTTATTTTTTTTATTTTTTTAAGAAATTAATATACCGTAGGAACTCTTTCCGTCAATGTGATTAGTTTATGCATTAAATTTGGAGGAATTTAGTCCTTTCATCTTTAAATATTATACAGTTCATCCAAAAAGTTTACAATAATTTATGAAATGATGAAATACTCTATTTCAATAAGTATTCCACAGAATTCAAAAACGGATAGGGAAAAAAGTGTACCTTTCCATTAATGGCAAGCTTAACAGCACTTACGAATGGTTATCCACTGATTCATCTAGAGGGCAATTTGAATGCCTGCGGCTATCTGTCAATTGTAGCGGACCAGGTGCATCCGTGCATGCTCACAATATTCCCCCAATGTGATGGTGTGTTCCAGCAGAACAATGCACCCTGCCACAAGGCACGTCTCCTTCTGGATTGGTTCGAGGAACTCTCTACTGACTTTCGAGTGCTCCCTTGGCCCGCTAATTCGCCGGACATCAATCCAATCGAACATCTGTGGGAGCACCTTGATCGCCATGTACGGCAGCTGGACCCTCCACCTATGACTCTCGAAAGTCTGTGGACAGCGCTTCAAGCAGAATGGACTGCCATACCATCAGATACATACCACGCACTTCTTGTGTCCATGCCACGACGCCTAGAAGCGAAGGGTGGCTACTCCCATTACTAAGCGGGTGGTCATAATTCAATGATATGACAGTGTATATATAAACCTATATTTGATCAATAGTCAATACATATTTTATATATGCTTCCTATCTTTTTATAGGAAACTTCTATTATATTTTATACTTTTTGAAAAGGTAAATCGATCGTAGATCGACAAAAATTATCCGATAAAAACATCAGATTAAAATTATCCGATTTGAATTCATGGCTTTAAATTAACCAGCTTTTGTTGAATTGTTTTCTAACAATGAAATTAATATTCTAAGCCTTCAGACAATAATTAACCAGCCACATATATTTTCATTCATACTTTATTATGAAATTCATGTGTTAAAATTGTCGGCGATAGTCAGAGTTTTTCAAGCCCACTCTACTCCAAGTCATAGAATGCTTTATTGCACTTATTGGTCAGCATTTCGTTGATAGAGCCATGGCCGCCGCTGATGAAATAAAAGTTATACTCACTCATTAAAATGAAATTACTGTAATTATTTACACATTTCATTAATAAATTTCTAAAAGTTTCATTAAATATAAAAATACTTTGAAAGGTTATATAAATAATAAAACTGCTGTCAAAATAACTATTTAAGATACTGTGGGACGCTAAAACGAAGTAGTTCGATCTTTATCTTTTTTTGTAGCCCCTAGAAGTTTGCAGCCTAAAGTGAATTGCACCCTTTAAACGGTTATTTTTTCGTTCCACCATCAAATTTGCGGCTGTGGCCTAAACTGAATGCAGCCAATATTCAAAAAAATACGGTATGTTGATAAATACTAATCTTGGGTTAATGAGTTAAAGAGAAAAAGGAACTGAATAAAATGGTATTAGACAGTGAGGCAGAAAAAAAACAAACCAAGTCTTGAATATTCTATGTGGCGAAGGTTTATTCTATGTGGCGAAGGTTATTAATATTCTAGTGCATGTATTAATTATTCTGAAGTGTTCTATGTGAAAGCATACCAATTGCAGTACTTAATTATTTGCTATTTGTCCACAGTAAAATGGAGAGTTCTTATTGTAAAAGATTTTAAAAGTTAAAGACTTTTCTTTGACTCATTTTTATGATTTATTAAGTGTAATTGCAAAACCGTTAAAGCTCGTGTATTAGTCATTTGTTTGCAGTGGTGCAGTTTTGTTAGTATCAGGGCATTTTAGATGACACTCACTCATATCATCCAATGAGACATTCCACAGTCGCAACAGATGCAACGCTTCTTAAAAATTATCGAGGCTTTTATCAAACAAGTTATGCAAATTAATCTGCAAAAGTTTAGAGGATGCTAGTCTATATTGTGTTAGAGAGAGGGAAGTAGAATGCTAGTAAATTTTTTAAATATCTACTTGCAAACTTATTGGACAAGAGGTATGCCCAAAAAGACATTGGAATTCTATTATTGATTGATTAATTGCATTCAAATTTTGTGTGAGAGTTCTAATAGGGCATCTCATTATTTAAAAATTGTTTATCTTCCTCAATCTATTGTTCAATTTTATAGAATGATAAATTACGGCACATCTTTTAACTGCTGAAGATATTATTGTAAGTTTTTTGGATGAACTGTTTATCATAGAAATATCACTACTTTTCTTTCATACCTTGTTTCCAATCCAAAAGATTTCCCTTCTTCTGCCAGTTTATGCATAAAGTTTGAAAGTGCTGAAAAAAAGTAAATTAAAATTTTGATATTACTCAAAACTTTATAAATGTAAGATTTCCTTTTTATTAATGAAAAAAAAATATTCATTTTACAAGATCTAACTTTTATTAGGGCATAAAGTAGTGTTTATAAAATACATGAAATGGTAAATGCTTAATTGCCTCTGAAATAAAGATTCTTTTTCTGGTACTGGTTTGGAAATTTTTAATACAGGGTTTCCAAAAAAGAATGACGACATAGCCTTTTATTGGATGGCATTAAGATGTTAATTTTTTAACAAAAATACATTGATTTTAACTCGAGAATGGCCTATGTGGGTTTTATCTTATGCACACCTCAGATGTTTAAATTATTAATGAAAATAGGAAAGAAAATTCCATAGCCTGGATTTTATATCATTTACTGGTTTTTCATATAAGGGTTGCTCAAATGAAACTCTGTCTACAATATAGCTGACAGAAACCACAAGTTTACAATAGCAATGCATTTATGACAGATTTCCAGCTGCAGTCGAACATTTGTGCCTACACAGTGACCTATTTTGTTCAGGCAATGGTCCCAACTATCGACAAATTTCTGTATAGTAACTGCAAATAGGCTAGCAGGCTGGAGCGAAAACTATTTCTCACCACAGCACGGATCTCTTGATCAGATATGAAATGCCCAGGCTGTAGGGAGGATGGCAAGGACCTTCCAACAAAAAAAAATCTTTAAAACTGTAAACAGAGTTTATCGACACCCCAAATAAGTTGTTTAATTCTCATTCATAATATTAGAATGTTAATTTATTGTTAAAATAAAAATTTCTTAGTGACCATATTTAAAGTACAGGGTGATCCAAAGCCAGGAAAAAACTTTACTACTCAATAATTCGCACACGAATGAATATAAAAAGATTCCGTTTGCACAGAAATGATTGAAATGAAGTCCGATTTTTTCAAGAAAAAAGAATACTACTAGAATTGTTTGCTTGTTGACCAACAGATTGCATTGTGAGGTTAAAGACGTCAATTAAAGCATAGTTTCATACAGTCTGAAAAGTAATGTTCGCTGCAAATGCTATTTTGGAAGTAGATAGTGATAGTTGTTCCGAAATAGTGTTTGCAGTGAGTGTTCCTCCTTTTATACTCTCTGAAAATGTGCACAACTGATGTCTGTAACCTGACAGTGCCATCTGTTGGTCTAAAACTGAACAATTCTAGCATTATTATTTTTTTTTTTTTTCCTGGAAAAAAAATTTGACTTCATTTCAATCGTTTCTGTGCAAATACAATCTTTTTATTTGCATTCATGTTTAAGTTTTCTAATTTTTGAATAGCCCTGTATATTCAATAAAAGAGAAATTCATTAATGTTTAACAATGAAAAAAGGCAAATAAAGTTTTTAGATAAAATTTGGCAGTTTGCTTACCTTTTTCTAAATGAAAATCTAAGACAGTGTCACTCAAGACAAGCATCCCCATTGCAACAACCAAATAAAAAAATCCTGATGTAACGCACATGGCTCTTTCACCTGAAGATTCACTTCCTCGGAAATAAATAGCAGTAACAGAGTATAAAATTTTGCTGGTAGAAGATAAGGAATAATAAAGGAAAATAATATAAAGAAATGAAAATGTAAATAACACTTCTAAACAAGAAGCCTTTGACAAGAAACCGAAAAAAAAACGTTTCTTAGAAGTGACTCTCAACACAGACATTAGTTTTAAATGTATTTTCTTTATATAATAAAGAATTTGGATTTGTAAAAAGAAAGACATTGTTGTATTTCACTTGGGAAACAATAAGATGTCTTTTTCTGTTGTTATGTCTTTTGCACTGAATGCAACTTCATCAGAGACTGTCATTACTGAAAGAATAACTACAAATAGTACTTACCATATTTTCGTGACAATAGCCCGCAAATGAGAAAAACCCACACCCCTTATTCACCCTTGAAAATTTCGTTTTTATGTATAAAAAAAAAAAAAAAAAATTGTAAGCCCCACATCCTTGTATTCACTTTGAACTAAACTCAAGAGAATATACTGAAAAAACAGCATTTCATTTCCCATCACCAAAAACTAATAAAGTAATTTCTCAAAAAAATGAAATGACAACTTCAAAACTGCTTTGATCTGATGAAGTTGCATTCTGTCATGATGATAAACTTCAAAGCATTTAATATATATTACAGTACTTTAATTATACAGTATATACAATGTACAGTTCATTATACAGTACATTAATTCACTTCTTATTTGAATTTCCCATCGCCACGAACTAATATAAAAGATACCTATCAAAAAGAATCCACCGTCATTGTAAAACAAATAAAAATTAAAACCTGCACCCACTTAAATCCCCGCACCCTACCACTTCGGGACGTAAAAAACTGTATACCCCGCAGGATATTGTCGCGAAAATACGGTACAGAAAAATCAGTCTCATTATTCAATTTCATTGTATTCATGGTTTTGTTGATAAGGAAAATGGGCCCAAGTCAAACCGTGAAAAGATGAAAACCTATACATGTATCATGACACTTCCTTAACCAACTACACTGTGGGGACGAACTAACCTGGAAGAAACTGTTCACCAAATGTTCCCCAGCAAAAATTTTTGGTGAAGTTTATGTTAATGAGTTTCTAAACTGATTTTTTTTTTTCATATTGGTTATTATCATTGCATGAATGGCCAAAATATAGGACACAAGCATACACAAATCAGTCAATCATATATCAGTTCAATTTGCACAAGACTTCAAAATAATCATCAATTTAGAATCATCAAAATGACTGGAAAATTTTTTGTACAGCATGCTCGTTTATATTTACTAACAACTTGATTGCAGCTTTTTCACTATCTATGGAGAAGTGTCCAAAGAGTAATTGTGAAACAGTGCATCCAATATTAAACTGTAATAATAAATATATAAAAGGATACAGAGCAAACGCTAAAACTAAGACACACCATAACAAACTTAAATTTGTTTCATCTTTTGCTGGAAAAATGGCATAGTATATCTAAAGCAAAGGAGAAAAAAAAAATTGTTTAAGAACTTCAATATTGTAATTTTAAGTTAAACCATTTTAAATAAAATCTTGTAAACATTCCAAGGAGCTTTAGCTGTGAAGCAGAAATACATTTATTAATTTATTATAAGCAATTGTGTGTCAACAAAGTAATCGTCACCTGCGCATGCTCACATCAACAATGCTTAAAAGATAAATAGAAAGTAACAGTGTATTCATTCTTGACGAATCGATTATTATACAAATGACATGCCTTTATCTTGGTATTCTTTACAGTCACCATTTTAGCACGTGAATTCAACTTGAAGGGGTCCACAAAAAATCCTGAAAAGTTGATACAGCCAAGCTAAGACCATGATGGTCATATTTCTGAAAACAGAATTTGAAAAAGTTAATCCGTTTTTCAAGTTATCATGCAAATGGCAGACAGATAAACGTACAGACCAAGCATGCATTCTTATAAGTAGCTTTTTGCTAAAGCTCCTAATAATGAGGCAGAGATCCAGGTAAGAAATATATTAGAATTTTAATTATATGGCTGACACATTTCAAAATATATTATAAAAGGTTTTTAGGGCTGTCCCTTTTTTATTAATTGTATGATTCTAGCTCAGACAATCGTCAATCAGGAGGTAATTTTCTTCTGTCATATTATGGATGACCTTTCTGAGTACTTCAGGCTTCTTATTAGTTCAGCGTATTTCTTTTGGCATATGTTTATGAAGAGAGTTATGCTTTAGTTTCCCTCATAAGCTGATACATTAAACTGTTCAATTGTCCATTGTTATTTTGTTTTATTTGTCTCTGCATATAAAGATAGTTTGAAACATATCAGCCATTTAATTAAAATTGTCATACTGCTTTAACTTGCTATTTACTAATCATTATATTTCCTAATCGTTATATTTCCTAACAGTATAAGGCTCTTATGTTACAATAGATCATTTTATTTATTAAATAAATAATTAAGCTCTTACAATACTTATAAACTTTAAAACATGTTAAATACAACAAACATAAAAACATTTTTATGGTAGCTAAGATTTCAAATAAAAACTTTCAATAAAGTTTCACAATAATAATTAAGTTTCTACAGCTCTCCAAGCATTAAATTATATAGCACAAGCTTTGAATGCATCTAATTCGAATATTACTGGAGACAGATGCCTTTTTTTTTTTTATTTTAAATAACGTAGATGCATTTCTTTTTTTTCACTAAAACAGCTAAAATTCCGCTAAATTTAGCAGCATATATTAATTGGCAACTCTGGAACTGACTGATGAAAAGGAATGGCAGCAAAGCACATAGATTTGAGAAAAAATCCTCAAAAACACATGTCCAGGGAGATCTTTCCATCCGTATCCACACTTCTGCCCTTGCCCGGCAGCTGAAATCAGTCGAAATCTTAATTTCAGCTGAAAAGTCTGCTGCTCTACATGGCTCCGTCTTTATAGGAGTGTCGCTATAACTGATATTTTTTCTTGTCATTTAGAGAGGAAACCAAACTTCAGAGAAATATCTGTTTTATTTGGTTGGTCTCTATACCCAGTGTCGTTATAAACTATTTTAACTGCAAAACTGGGCATGTCCAATTAAACTTCTAGATATTGTTAAATTTTTATTTAATTCTTTTCTTTTTCTTTTTTTTTTGTGACAATTGAATTTTGGAATTTATATGGATAGCCCAGTTTTCATCTTTGTGGACACAGGTCAACATGTCAGAGCCACAGTTTACAAAATTTTAATCTACACTCTGAATTTTGGCTATTTTAATATTTCTCTAGTTTTTTTTTTTAATTTAAAAAAAATGATGAAATTCAAACATTTCCAAATTCATAGAAATATTGTGCATTTTATTATTATTATTTTTTTGTAAAATACAATCAATCACAAAATTTATGAATCAAAGTTAATAGAAGTAAATCAATTGTAAGCTATGAGCTACAATTCTGACAAACCCTCTGAAAATGATGCTGATGACTGCTGCAGTCTCATTTCCTCTTTGTTTTTTTAGATTTTGAGAAATACACTCCATGCCAAAAATTTAGACGTAGTTTATTCTGTCTGATTTTCTAAATAACCGAACATGCTAACTACCGTATTTATTCTACTATAACGTGACCTCTTATATAACGCGACTCCACTTTTTCGGCCCAAAAAATCGGCAAAAATCCTATCCTCTTGTATAACGCGACCCCCATTTTTGACTCCTCGCAAGAAATAAAATGTACCTTAGTTTTGCTGAGTGAAGAATCTCTAAGTCCTGAATCACTAAATGCAGGTTGAAGAATCACTAAATAAATATGCTGGAGATCGAATCTAAAAGTATTGATGAACTGGATGAATAGGTTGTACTGATTTACACTCGACAATCGAGCAGTGTAGTGAAAAGTTATTCGAGTGGCACTTGAAGCTAAGTTTCCATAATCTCACCCTTCCTAAATAAATGCCAAGGGAAGTACATCAATTTTCTTAATAAAAAGACAAGTAATCTTTATTCAGTTTAATATTTTCACTACATAAGCTTTCTTGTAGGTTTTGGTTCGAGGCAGTTTTGAAGTAGGCCTATTTAGAAGTATCAATGTTTGGGAGAAGTTATTATCGATGTTGTTAACGATGTTGTTATTATCGACGATCGGCCGCAGTCGTCGGAGGGCTGATTTTTATCCTCTAAATTTTACGCGACCCAGCAAATTTAGATGCTTTTTTAGGCCAAAAAAATTCGCGTTATAGTAGAATAAATACGGTATATGCAAATTTTTTTGCTGAAATGTAACAACAATACCATTAAGACGTCAGGTAGAATGGTAGGAAAATACCTCTCAAGTATTTACGAAAAATTCATTTGCAAAAAGAAGAGGATTTCTAATCTGTCAAAAGTTTAGACGCACCATTGAAAATATTCATTACAGCAACATAATATTCCAAATCTTGAGGTATTTTCGATTTATTATAAAATTATAAGGTTCAAGAGATGTCATGATTAATTACGTTAATTATGCACATTAATTTTGAAGTGAGAATTAATTATGGGAAAAAGATCACAATTAATGGAAAGAGAAATTGGTTCAATCCTTGCTTATAAAGATGAAGCTTTGTCTAATCGAAAAATTGCAAAAAGAATAGGAAGAAGTGAACATGTTCGAAATTATCTTAAAAATCCCGAAACATATGGAAAGAAACCAAGATCTGGAAGACCAAAAGTATTATCAGACAGGCAAATACGGCTGATTCGACACATTGCAAGTAACTTTGCATCATCAGCGGCTGAAATAGGTAGAAAAGCTGGCATCCAGGGTCATTTAAGAACCACCCAAAGGGTTCTGACATCAATGCCTGTTCTCACCCACAAGAAAATGAAGTCCAAACCACCACTTACTACTGCTCGTTTGGGTTTGCAAAACTACATGTCATGGATAAACCAATGGCAAAATGTAATTTTTTTCTGATAAAGAAAGGTTCACTTTAGATGGGCCTGACGATTTCCATTACTACTGGCACGAATTAAGAAAATCGGAAATCACAGTGAGTGCACGCCAAAATGGTGTTGGTGGAATCATGATTTGGGCAGCCATAGGATACAAGAAGAAAATTGAAATAAACATTTGCACCACAAAGATGAATCAAGTTACGTATCTGGAAATGTAAAGATTCAATGCGCTGCCGAAAAATTAACTTACAAATCACGATTTACTGTGTGTTTTCGTGATTTAATAATTTATTGAGAAGAGGACAACAACTGGCTGGATCCAAGTGGATTTTTCAAGATGACAATGCTGTGAACAGTGGTATCAAGATAACAATATTCGAAATCTTGATTGGCCTGTGAAGTCTCCGGACCTAAATATAATCAAAAACATCTGGGGAACATTGGCAAGAAAGGTTTATGCAAATAAGAAGCAATATTCTGATTTGAACTCAAATCAGCAATTACACAGTGCTGGGCAGAAATTGACCAAAAAGAGATCTCTTTATTATCTTTCATACGCAGACTGCCAAAAGCTCATTGTGTAGTATCAAATAACGCGATTAACCAAGCAGATTTATTATGACATATTTTTAAATTAACTAAGATTTTTATGGGAGATTTGTTTGGGAAATCGCATTTTTTGGCTAATGAAGAAACTATTGCTATTTATTAAATCTCGTGGTGGGGATGGTAAATTAATTTTATTTGTGAGGATGTTGTTCTCTGTACTGTTTCTAATAACAAAATAACAATCTCTACGAATCATTACCAAATCATATTTTTGAGGTCATTACAAAGCAGGGGGGGGGGGGGGCGCCCAACACACATTATTAAACATTTATTATTATGAATTTTTGTTTATTGTAAGAATTTTTTCAGTCATGCAACTAAATTTTTGTCACACAAAAATTTGACGACATTTGTACATGAGCGTTTTGTACATCATTAACAAATAAATATTTTGTTAACTTTATGTTACCTTATTTGTTGTAACAAGAGGTTTTGACATACAGATTCAGCCAAATGATTTTATGGAAAATCACAAAAAAAATATTGCGTCTAAACCTTTGGCATGGAGTGCACAGGGTTATTCATAAGTCGATGAAACATTTCAAAAATTCATAGCAAGTAAACTAAGCAACGAATCATAATAAATCCTACAGCAACAGAGAGAAAAACTCATAAATCTCATGCACGTAATAGCTGTAGTTTGCCTTTAGGATGTAGTAACAGCAAATATGTCATTCAGGATAGGCCTCAAAGAAAAAGATGATGCTGCGTTAACGGGATTGGCCACCCTGATCCCTGGATTTAACTCCATGTGCCTTCTTCTCGTGGGGGTTCGTCAAAGGCGTCCATTCCATGGAAACCTACTGGATCTATGCAATGGTATCATTTTCTTAAGAAACTAGTTCTCTGGAAACTACAGAGAAAGGACTGATGAGAACGAGAAACAAACTGCATTTGTTTAACTACTTGTACAAAAAGATAGTCTTGCCAAAAGTCCTATCCCTGCAAAGCAATGATACTGTGATACTGAGCTGGTTTATGTACATTTCATGAAAATTTTTGTGGCTGAATATTATATAAATGCTCATCTGCTAAATGTATATCAGAACAGTAATGATGGAATGGGGCACAAGAGAAAACAGTGTTGCAGTAATCACTCTTCACAAGTACAATAAGTCAGCAAAGGAAATTTTCGCTCTGCTTAAACTTCTGAAATTGATGCAGAAATTTGTTTATTGTACTATCAAACGATACAATGATATCTTCAATGTGGATGGCAAATCGAGAGCAGTCATCCCCACACTTCAAGAGCTCCTGCAGCCATTAAAGTGGTGCTTGAGAGAATTCAACAAAATCCCTTCTGCGAACAGAAAATCCTGTCACAGAGATGACAATACCAAAAATAACAATGTCCAGAATCATCAAGCAAGAGCTTGGGATTGGATTATCAAAGACAGACCAGCCAATGCCTAACAGTGACATCAGGATAAGATGTAAATGCCTGCTTTAATAGCACAGGGATGGAGGACACTATTGAATCCTGTTTACAGATGAGAACATTTTTTTCCGTTGAAGTTCAATAGGCAAAATGACCATGTATATGTTCGGAACTCTAAAGAAGCCTCTGAGAAGATTCCATAAGTGTAGAGAGGCCATCATCTGTCATCGGTGATGATTTGGTAGGAAGTAGATTATGACGGGGTGACCAAAAAAGGCATCAAAACGAAGGTGCAAATTACCAAATGGACGTTTTAGAACAGGTTATTAAGCCCCTTAACAGTACCTTGTTTTCTGGAAAGCAATGGGTCTTTCAGCAAAACTCAGCACTCACCCACAAGGCCAAAAGAATACACCACTGGCTTCAAGAAATTTACCCGATTTCATCACTGCAGAAGACTTAACCCCCAGGAGGCCCCGATCTTAACTCCCTTGACGATCACCTTTGGAACATTTTGGAGGAGAAGGCTTGTTCAAAGCCCTACCGCAATATCGAGAGCTTGAAGGCAGATCTTTTTGCTGCAACAGCTTCTAGTTGGAGACCTTTGGTAGTTAGTGCATGCTGCCATTGATGAGTGGCCAGACCATTTGAAGCGCTGTGTATGTGCTAAAGGTATCCATTTTGAATAGTTTTTGAGACGTATATATTCTACAGGGATGTGGCATTAAAGAAAATATTACTCTTCTCTTTTGTTGCAACGTGTTCATCCCATAATGAGTCGAAATTTTGGCAAGACTGTATTTGTCAATTTGCTTTGCATTAATTTTTTCTCTACTCGTCATTCTTCTCTTTTTAGTTCCTTTTTGTTTATGTTTATTGATTTTCCATTATTATACTATGTTCAGCAGATGAAAAAACCCACAATTATTATATGATTGATGATGTTTATCCACAGTTAGCATTAGTTTATTTCACTAAAAAACTGTTAAAACTATAACAAAATAACTTTTAACAACTTCCATTACCTCAGTTAAAATATAAACAACTGCTGTGCATGTGGCAAAATCTCCTAGCCACTGAAATTCTGAATAAAAATGAAGTTGTATAAGATCAAGCGGTTCTACTTTAGCAGATTCTAATAGGATTTCTGCATTTTTTGGCACCATAAATGAATTGTCATCTGTGGGATTTTCGTATCTGAAATGATGAAATCAGTATAACATTTTAAAAACTAAAGCAAAAATAATAAATACACTACTCCACAGAGAAAATGCAGCATCAAGCAAATTTCACGCATACTCAGAGAAATAAGTTCTGCAAATTTTTGCAGGTTCTCACCAATGACATCTTTGGAAAGTGCAATAAAAAAGGGAATCGAGAAGTCTATTACATATCTTTTTGAGAGCTTCTCAAAGCCGCCAAAAGCAATTGCTTCGTTGTTCATGTAAGAATACTTCAGGAGTGAAATGTCTGTAAGACACTATCAATTATAGTTCATCAAACAGATGATTTTACTGGAGGTTTAATTATGGAGCTATCTGCTTATGACAGAAATTGGATGGGATGAAGCAATTATTACCCAAATTTGAAAACATGATCTGTATGCTGAAATGTGAATTATCATGAAGGGGGACTGGACCACGTAGACTTCATAGTGAACAGATCAATGCATGCAACATCAGGTCACACAGTCTAAGTCTCACAATCTACAACTGGCAACATTTTGCAGAGAGTTTGTGTAAATTGGCTGAGGCAGGCTTGCAGATAAGATGATCTTAGCAAACACTGCTTCAACCACAGTCCCATTGTTGAGTAGACTTGCAGTGATGTTGCACTAGAATTACTGGAAAGACAATTGGCATACAATGGTGTTCAGCAATGAATCTCGCTTCCAACCTAGGAATGGTTATCACCAAGTGGAAGTCTGTACATGACAAACATTTCCAACATTTCCATGTCCAGTGGAAGAATGCAATAGTCTGGGATTCCATAAAGACACCTTTGCTCTGATAGAGACAGATCATTTTGTGCTCTCTGTTAGATATTAACATTTTTCCCTCAATGATGATTTTTTTTTCTGCCACTTCATCTTCTACTGACAAGCTTGTTCCAATGAGATGTTCAACCAATAAGTACATTTCCACCTGTATTTGATTTCAACTAAGAACTGTTAACATAGCTTAGTTCTTCAAAAAATTTGTTAGATGAACAATATTATGAACTACCAGCCCAGAAATCAGAATGATTAATATTTATAAAAATGAAGTAGCCAATTTCAACTTTAATTCATGGATCAATTAAACACGTCCTTGCTGAAACTTTCCTACCCACCGTGCTACTGTACGGTATGGTAGGGCATTATTCCCAAGGGCTTCCACTAATTCACTGTGACATTCCATCGCATTTCTCCCTCGGAGAACTGCTATTTTGATGTAAGCGCGCTGCTCAACACGGGTTATTTCCATCTTGCACGACACTCACCACAGAGCCAACTGATTTCACAGCCCTCCCTGCGCTACTACCAGCTATCACAGAGCCATCTGTTGTTCTGCATACACACTATGCCTGCAGAACTTCCACACGACACATATACGTTTGTGATCCGTTCACATATCTACGAGAAAGAAAATAGTTGCCATGACTTATGCCCCAACCCTCGTATTTAATAAAATTATTTGAAAATAACAAAACACTTACATGTAATGTGGAATATACATACACAGGGTGTTTGGAAAATGTCTGGAAAAATTTTAAAGGGTGGTAGAGGGGACCAAAATAAGCATTTTCCATCACGGAATGTGTGTCCGGAAATGATGCATTTAAGCTCGGCAGTCAATGCATCTGGGAGTAAAGGCATCATTCCCCGCTGCGATTTACAACAGCATGCATGGGGCAGCGAACGGAAACAGATTAGCTGGACAGGAAACGATTCCCGACATGATAACTGCCACATCAACAACGTTTGAGTGTGTGCACTGCCAGCTTTGTAAAAGTGCATTTGTTAGTGCTAGCATATGTGATGTGGGTTAAGTTAGGTTACATTAGGTTAGGTTATGGATATTTGCAAGCTCTTAGTTTGTAAAGTGATGCATGCTGTTGTAAATTGACACTTTTACTCCCAGATGTTACTGACTGCCATGATTAAACATGTCATTTCCCTGTCTATGACAGAAAATGCTTATTTTTGTCCCCTCTACTACTCTTTAATATTTTGCCAGATAGTTTGTCTGTATACATTAATTGAGAATCTTTGGGACATGATAGAATATCAAATTTATGTTCTCCAACAACCTTGAAATGTAGATGGGCTTTGATGAATATCACGTGGGCTTCACTATAATAATTCAGGCCCTTATTCGAGCACTTGTTTCAATGTTGTGCCACATAAAGGAATGCATCGCTCAACATGCTGGGGCCACTAATCATTAAATCCTTTTTATGTTCAGCTATTGGCCATTCGTTATTATAATTTTTTCAGAACAGACTTCTCTCTCTTGCACCAAGTTTTGTCATATTTGAAGCAATTTTTTTCATAGTGTAGCATTTTTTTCTGTAGAGTAATATAATTTTAAGTAGAACCAACTAAGTCATAATATAATTGTTAGGAATAAAAGGAAATTTATGTTACAACTAAATTACGGTAATTTACTTAATATCTAAGTTTACACATCATTAGAATCTAATTCAAGGTTTATACAATATTTTAAGATTAGATTATACATTCATTCAATATTTTATATATTTTGAATTTTAAATATTATAAATTTTAAAAGTTACAGACAGAATATACAATATATATACAATATTAAAAAAATGTTAAGTTGTCCATTATTTTTATTCAATAAGTAAATGAATTATCATTTCTGAAGAAGTTTCACCCATAAAGTCAGTAACCAAGTCTGTTTAGACTTAAAGGACAACTCCACAGTCACGACTTTATTTAAATCGAAAGATTAGCACATTAATAACATTGTGGCATATTTAAAAATGTTTAATTCGAACCCTAAATGTCTAAAAAAAAAAGGAAATTATGAATGCAGTTTCCAATAGCAGGGTGTCCATCTTTGTGATATCAATGGAGCAAGGTGTTTGCTTCACAGTGTAAACTACATCATCATCAATACCAACATAAATAAACTTATGTACCGATGATATATTTATTTACACAGTAAAGCAAAGACCATGCCTTCACTGATATCATGGCTTCATCCAAGATGGACGATCTGCTATTGGAAATTGCATTCGGAATTTTCGTTTTTCACACATTTAGCGTCCAAATTAAAATATTTAAAAAAAAAAAAAAAGACACAATGTTATTAATGCACTAATCTTTCAATTTAAATAATAGTGTCTTGACCATATAGTTGTCCTTGGATGCCCGTTTCCATAGATTCGATTTCGGGTATGATCATACAATAATCGGATCTGATGAAGACCGGTGTTTTACTCTTCTAGATTTGATCAGAATGGAGGCAACTAATAGCACGTCGCAGTAGTTTGAATTGTTCAAACTTTTTAAGCTCTGATCCAATAATTTCATTAGTTTGGTTTCGATCCCTGGCTTTTGTTCCTGGAACCCTGAAGGTCAAAGACTAAGAATCAATGCAGGACGATTCCATGCTAATATTCTATGGCAACAAATTTCATTACATGCATTAGGAGTACAATGCGCCCATTCATAAAGCACTGGATTGGTGTATTTGGGACTATGAATGTTTACATGGCAATGTTCGCATTTCCTTAATAAAAATGTGATTTCTGTAACTTGCAAAATGTTAATAATCAATTTAGCAACATTTTGAAAAACGATAAAAATTGAGGAAAATCTATATACTAAAACTCTTGCATGTATTTATTTATTTATCAGGGCTTTGACCTAGACGGTTTGAGCTAGCAACTTGAAATTTTCAGGGCAGGCTTATCAATAAAGGACCTGCTCTATCGCCAAAAATCAGCCCCCTACGACCCCCCCCCCCTTCCCCACTTTCTGGGGTTTTCTTTGTAATTCCCCTCAACAAATGGCACAGGCGGGCGAAGCCGCGGGCAACAACTAGTTATTTTTATACAATTAACAAAAAGGTATAATCAAAATGAAAATAAGTTTATTTTCCCCCGTAAAAGCATTAAACGATCAGATATTTCTCAGAATCACAAATTTAAAATTCAGTATTCTAAATTTTAAAGAAATATCAAAATTGATACTTTTTAATATAAAATATTAAAATACTTATAAAATTCAATGAGAAAACAATACAATAAAACTTTATCAAAAATTTTATTTTTTATTTATTTTATTTATATATATTGGGATCCAATACGTCCATCGGCACACCAAATTTCAGACTTCTCCTTTGTCCATTAGTCCATTGCCTTAAGTGTTCCATACAAATTTTACACACATTCAATCTAGCAGCAGGCTAATACAGAGTTGTCAAATTTTTGCAATATTTTCTAAATTAAAGAAAACGTAGATACTTATGGCGCTGATAATCATGGCTTTTTTTTTAGTAAAATTCATGGCCATCTATCAGGGAAAATGCCATGAACTTTTTTCCAGACCTATTATATCAACGTCGCAGCTCTGTATCATAAAAATAGTAAAAGCACATTAAGTTAATGGCGCTGTATCTCATAAACTATAGCTGATAGGGAGAAACTGTTTTCATATTTTGAATCAACACATCAAATGTAATTAAAATCAGTTCCAACATTCCCGGCACCAAACAAAAGTTTTTTTTTTGTAAACCTGTGTAATACATATAAATGATACAAAACTTAACCAACTAGTGGGTATTAATTCATAATACAGCGGGTGCCACTTAATGTGATCACAGTTAATGTTATCGATCTGCTATTGTTATCATTTTTGCTTGGTACGGAACGCTTACGAGGGGAGATCAAAAAATAGTGGATGCTCTGTTTTGTTTTACCTGGATGTGGACCTTTCACACTGCTGGGGTAATTTATGTCCCAGAGATGTGCAAAGAACACAGCCCAGTACATTTGCAGCAGTTGCTTAGCATTGACATCATGTTGTTCGGATTGTGAATGGCTGCATGTCCATGGAAACCCATGTTCTGCTCACCTACTCATTGTCTGTCTAATGCATGTATATGAGCTCCCAATCCTTCACCAGCATTTTTTTTTTATCATTCGATAACATTTCAGACCTCAACCTTTAAAGAAATTTTTAAAATTAAAAAAAAAATTAAAAAATAGAATATTAAGAATGTACAGTCGAACCACATTATTCAAAAACAGAATGACAAAATGGAACATCTTAGGCACTATAATGAATGTTGCCAAAGCATGGTGAATGCTCATGAAAAGTATCACTGCAAACTGCTTTAGGAAGAAGTCATCCATCAGATCTTTTCATTCCGTGGACGGTGCTATTACTTGAAAATGATAGCTGTTCTTGTAAACAAATGCCAATAACTACGTTAAGTATTTTCTGAAATAAACAAATTCTGATATATTTTTAACAACCTGGTCTCAGAATTAATTAGTAACACTGCACTGTCAGGTTTTCCTTTCAATTTCGAATTATATAAAAAAAATTTTTGGGACCCCAAATATCATAATGGGGTTTGACTGTAATATACAATGCATCAATGCTTCAAGAATATTTGTAGTTGCTCTAAAGAAAAGATGCTATTTTAGAACCTTATGAAATAAGAATAACATGAAATAAAAATAATATGCTACCTCGTATAATGTTGTATGCAAGTATAATAAGAATCTACATCTACATTTCTCCCAACATGGTTTACTGCTTTTGCAGGGTCCACCTTTGTTGAGCAAAGGACAATGAATACAATATTTATTCTACCTGGCTTGCTACATTAGCCATTTATGCTCGATGTGGGCTTATATAATTAGATGGAATTCAAAATTTGTGAGCTTAGCGACTGATAGGTAGCTCTAGATAGGTAGAGCTTGTTCGACTGATGATAATTATTTTTTTTAATATTTTTCCAATACCTTTCTTTATGACCCTTCTTTTTTCCTTTGGGATGACTAGGCAAACCGGATAAATTTCTAAGTTCTTCATTAGTTGGATGAAGGTACCGAACAAGTCTAAAACAAAATTCATTACAGTTATTGAAATATATAATTTGATAAGAAAAAATAATGTTTATTAATAAAACTAACTTTCTACACAGAATCCATCTTGATAAAGAAAAATGAGGTGCCAATTTCTGTAGAAAACTTGCCATTACCATAGTAATGACAAGTTGTATGCCTAAGAATGCCTGAAAAGAAAAACAAATGCTGACATCATAAATGAAGTAGGTGAAGAATTTAAAAACATGTCCTTTATTTAATAATAAACTCTATATATTCTGAAATTGTATGGGTGCATTAAAAGTAAATTCTATGGAAAAATTTGACTCGTGGATTTTTTTTTGGCATCATAACTAACATTCATCAAGGATAATATGGTATATATCAGTCCAAATTTTTTGATTTAACCTAATATTTTATTAAGAAAAATGCCTTGGCACATTGAAAACTTGCTCTCTGGTTCTCCTATTACTGCTTCAGAAAATCAGTGGCACATGAGACAATTTCTTGCCATGAGAACCTGACAAGATCTCTTTGGCAGAGAAATAATTTCAATTCTAGTCTCGAACAACTCTATACATTGCAAGATTACGCTAACCTGTATTCTGTTCACAATGCATTCAAACTGTGCTGTATTAGAGTGTTTAAATATGCAAACAGCTAAAAATGGCATCTCTTGATTGCAGGGGACATATGCTAATGAAAATTTTTAAATATCGAAAATATTAGTTTATCGTACATTTTATTAATTTTGAGTTTGAAAATTATGTGCAGGGTGGATTTTCCTATATAATATCCTCTAGGTATGATACTATTTATATTACAGGTACCAAATTTGAAAGGAATAATGTCCAGATTATGGGGCGCAAGATTTGCTTGGGTCACAATGCCACTGCTGCGATTAGTAACAAATCTGGCAATTAGGTGCATTGATAAGTCAAAAATAAGATAATGGGCGACAGCCTCATGGATTGAACCAGTATCAATGCAATTTTTGACGAGTCAACATGGGCTTGGACAAGAAGAGGGGAGTGTTATTGGTGAAGCTCTTTTATCATAAAAATGGTAATGCTGCAGCTGCACTTCGAGAACATCACCGGTGCAGAATATATATTCTTCCACGGAACGGTCCTCTTTTGTCACCTGCTTTGCAGAATATATGGAGAAGTTCGAAGCAACTGGAAAGCATGCTATCCTACTCTTTCAAACTATCCTGGACTCTGGGGGATGCAATTTCGAGTCCAGGATAGTTTGTAACATTTTGTAACAGAAACTATGCATATTGTATGAATTTGCAACACATTAAAAGTATTTCAATGGACTTGCCCAGTCATCATTTCTCTTCCCATGTCCTTGACAATCTTTACTTTATGTTTCTGTATGCGCGATCACTTGTTTTGCAAAGAGTGATAGTTAAGTAGGGAAACTTTCATTATAACCAACCTGTATATGCTAAATAGTAATAGCTTCGTCTTTCTTTTAAAATGAAGTTTCATGTGACCACCGAATTTACCTTTAATAAAATCTTATAAGCATTCCAAGAAAATAATGTTTTAATTGTGAAGCAAAAATGCATTTATTAATGTATGAGTATTTGTCCCGTGAAAAAAGCATGGGACCAAAAGAAAATTTTTTTACGATGCACTAAATTTGAGTGGCACTCACTTCCAATAGTTATATACACCCAAACTGCTATAAAGTGCTGCCAAATTAATGCCATTTCTCAGTGCTCAGAGAAAATTCATGCTAAATTCTAATGAAGTGAGTGGTGGCTTTACAGTATAAAAGGTGGACAACAGAATTATTGACTAGTTTCGCCATTTATTCCCGGCTTCTTCAGGATACACAACAAGAGGCTCGCAGGCCTTTATATACAGAAAATTTCGGTACAGAATAAGCAATGAGCGTGGAAAGAAAGAAATAAAAAAATTGACCAATAAGGGATAAAAGGAGAAGGCCAATGGGGGTAAAATATACACAAAGTACAAAAAAAAGGAGAGAGGGGGGGACGCGACATTCGATAGTGCCACTAGTACAACTAGTCGATAATTCTGTTGTCCACCTTTTATACTGTAAAGCCACCACTCACTTCGTTAGTAAGAACAGTATTATGATCCCTACTCTTTCCGATAAATTCTAATGGCTACCACTCACTAAATCCTTTACCACTGCTTGCAACAACAGTTCCTCTTATGGTGAATTATTGTAAATGCTAAATGACACGGTCTTTGCATTGTAAACAGAGTTGCTTTGCTCTCATCCGTCCCTAAATCGCAGTTGGTTATTTTGACTCGATGTTGGCATCTGAAGTCCCTTAATGTGCAAGCGAACCATGCTCTCTATGGTGACGGGACATTCGTAATTATTATTATTATTATTATTATTATTATGAGCAATCGACCAATCTTGCAATCGTTGCGTGCATGTGTTCGCGTCAACAATGCTTAAAAGATGAACAGAAAGTAAAAGCGTATTCATTCTTGATGGATCGATTGTTATATAACACGCCGATGAAAAATCCTGAAAAGTTGATACAGCCGAGTTATGGCCTTGATGGCGGGAGGGATGGATGGATAAATGTAGAGACCACGTGTGAATTCTTATAAGTAGCATTTTGCTAGAGCTCCTAATAAATAATGTATTTCTTTCTTAGCTATGTAATTTGCTTTTTAGAACAACTTTCAGCCATAACCTAATAAAATTCCACCATTCATAAATTCAACATTTTAAAAAAATGTTTCTTTACTTTTTCTTTTAAATAGCCTACTTTTACAGTGTTTCTTTTTCAATAACAACCATCAACTCACTATTTATTCTAAAGCTTATCTTATTATAATTATTTTTTAATTTGTTTTTACCACGTTTTAATGTATCTATAACAGAATTACTTATTTTCAGAATTTTTTTTTAATTCGAAACATAAAAGTTTGTTTCATTGCATCACACAAGCCCTATCTTATTTCTAATTTTTTTTTTTCTTTTTTCATATTGCCAAACTTTTTGCAGACAAAATAAAAACCTAACTGGAACTAAATTTTGGAGAAGGGAAACAATATAGAAAATATAAAAATAGAGAAAATCTTGCGTTCTAGGAAGGGAAAATTAAATGAAGGATTTCATTTGTTTTTACTCACATACCATTGCTAAACGATCTCGCAATTTTTGGTCTTTAGGCAAGGAGAGAGATATTTTTGGCTTTGAAGCTTGAGAAGGAACTCGGTGCAAATGCAGAATTCATTACGATGGACTGAACGGGGTTAGCGCATGTTGCCTTGTTATTACCTCTATTAGAAAACGGAGGATCCGCAAATGAGTAATAAAAATATTAAACTCAATTAAGATAAAAGAATAATAATAATATTAATAAGCGATCACGTTTTACTTCCAAACTGCATTAGGTCTCCAGCTCCATAATTGTAAATATTTACTCTTTAATGAAAGATGTGGTGTAGTTTTGATGTGAAAGAGGGATTTCGTCGTTATTAAAGCGAAAGAAATCCCTTTTGCAGGCTCGAAAACGGAAAATTGAGATCTAATTATGTTTTCGGCAAGTGAAACATGAAAATTTTCAAACAGGAAACCGTGAGAGGAAGTGACGTTTTGAGAAGGTTGATGACATCTTTACCTTAAAATTATGACGTCAACAAGGCCGTCGTTCAGCCTTGTTAGGGGTCATTCACAAAACACGTTCGTATGCAACAGATACATTTGTTATATCATGGTTATTAGAAGTTAGTAATACATTTGTCATACCATGGTTGTTATAATAACCATGGTAGTATTTTACGGTTTGAAGTAGGTCTAGTTTGAATGGGG
>JAHWFO010013848.1:4411471-4494728 GCA_023313115.1 Rhysida immarginata
TTGAATGAATTTGGCTACAGCTCAAACATAACAATGCATTTTAACGAACGCACAACGTAACAAAACTGTCAGCTATTATTACATGTTCAGCAACAAAACGTAACATTACCTGACAGTTTTGTTACGTTGTGCGATCGTTAAAATGCATTGTTATGTTTGAGCTGTAGCCAAATTCATTCAAGAGAGGGGGCAAAAAACGACTTTTCAGTAAATACAGCAATCCAATTGTTGGACTAAAACAATGCTGTGCACAGAGCAGGGGATTAAAAGACTATGTCTCTATAGATATTCATGGTCATCGAGCTTCGGCCATTTTCCATTGTTTCGAGAAGCTAAGGAAAACAGATCGCGCCAGGTGCCGCATAGATCGCACCAGGGCAATACCTCCAAAAGAGATCGCACCAGGGCAACACCGCATAGATCGCACCTCTCTTTAGGAGGTGTTGACCAGGGCCGACCGTGACCTGCGAAAGAGGTTTTTCATTGAAACTGAAAATGAAAGTAAAGTTTCTGTCTGTCGATAGGGCGGCGCTGCAGGCGTTTTTGGGCCGATTGTACATACAGCGCCACTTTTCAATAGAGTTCCCGCCCTATTGGGAGCTAGAAAGTTTAGCTTCGTTTTAACAACGGAGCTCGATGACCATGAATATCTATAGACCGTGCTCTATATCTAGTGCTCTAGCCAAACTGGGCATGCAGCGCCGCCCTGTCGTGAACTAGAAACTGTAGTTTTATTTTCCGTTTCAACGAAGCCGGAAGTGAATTGGTCCAGATTTAGATTCAGTATATTCTGCAAATTCTTTAAATAAATAATTATTAAACCAAAGTGAATGCATTACACAGCTCACTCTTAACATTGGTCTTCAACTATATATAAACAAAATGACTGTCCTAGTAAGGGAATTCATATCATGCTAGATGCCGCATAGATCTCACTTGAGCCATTGCGATCTGTGCGGCTCCTAGCATGATTTGAATTCCCTAGCTTCTCTAAATCTTGGAGGAATGACATGGAGGCGCCGCTCTAACTGATTTAATGCATTTAAAAATAAACCGTGCGACGAAGGCGCACCAAGCGGTTGGTAGCCGAAGCAGCACCTACAATGCAACAACGCGTTGCTCCTTCCCACAATTCCTTCCTCCCTCTCCCAGGCAGGGCAAGGTTAATACAGGGTGAGTTTTTTAAAAGTGGCCCGGCGCGAAATACTGCGCAGTAAGTTTTCAAATGACTTGTCATTCATGTGATATTGCGCAGTTGAAAGAGTGACATTTGTGTGCATGGCAGTCGTTTGTGCGAAGTGGCGAAAATGGTGTTATCTCTGCAACAGCGCATTTTTGGGGTAGAGCACTATGCACGATGAGTTTAAAGTTAAGTTTCAAGTTGGGTCTGTGCCTGCAAAACCTCCTGCTAAGAGTGCAATGCAAAACTTAATTGCGAAATGGTATGCAACGGGATCAGTACTGAATGCAAAGAAAGTGTGCCAAAGGACGGTCCGTACGACAACAACCATTGCTGCTGCTGAAGAACACATGCGCTTAAAACACTCTTTTTGATCAAAGAATTCTCTTAATAACATAGAGGATATTATTAAAGAGTGGTGGATAGATAGCATTGAACAATTTGAAACTGGGTTAAGTTTAGGATAAAAATGACAAAACGGTTCTTACATGCTCTCAGGCTTCACTGGAATTCTAAAGAATGACAATTCAGGGTTTTCCCTCGATGAATTTGAACACCCAGAAACACAACAACGTGCTAATGGTATTTCTTCGGATCGATGAATTCGAATCTATAGCGTGAGTTCTATGCTCAATGGAGGCTACGATGTTTTCAGATGTATTTCTCGTGGTGCGTGGGCCCATTGTTTTTGGTGAGAATGTTGTGGTGATTGTGCAGTCCTTCCCTCCCTCTTTTTCGCTCTGTGTATTTGCACATGTTAGCCTTTCCTCGTGGAACTGATGTTTGGTTCCATATTTTAGCTTTTTTTTTGTAATATGGATTTTGCCCTCTGAATATTTAATTAAGCCTCTCTTCTTGTTTAGGGCTTGGCTATTCAGCGGAAGACCTTTGACCCCTTGTCGGGGGTGGTTCTTTCCTTTGCTGAATAGCCTTTCGTTGCCATGTGTGGGTTTTATGACACTTTTCTGCTCTTGGACAGAGGAGCCAGTTTAATTAGCATGTTTTTCTTTAGTTTCTTCTTTTATGGGTCGGATGACCCGGGATTCGACGGGTTTGACTGTCAATTGATTGGTTGATTGACTTGTGTCGGCCTCTTTATGAATAGTTTTACACAGATTTTTGCCGAATTTTGGAGAGGCAAATTGTGATTGACCAGCCGCGGGAGCAGGTCGTTAGGCTGAGTGACTGCTATTGCCGATTGGACCTACGGCTTCGAGCCTTGTCCTAGACGGATGGGTTCCCAGTCTCGTTCGGCATTGTTTCGGGGTGGCTTTGCTTGACACTTGGTCGACCCCACCTCTCTGTCTCCTCGGTCTCAACCGTCTCTCTTCCTCATGCCGGGTCCTCGCTGACTTTCTCGGTCTCATCAGATATCCCAGAGAATCATCGTGGTTCCATCGGTAAGCTGAGATTATCGTAGGGAAGTAGGCACCGATTTGTATTTTACGGTCGCACTTTGCTGTTTTTACTCGCTTGCCCGTCTTCTTATCTTCTCCGTTTTCTACTTTATATTCCTGTTACCCAATCCAACTTTCACTCTGTCTAATAAAGGTGTTATCTATGGCCCAGACAGTTTTTTCTTTCTCTTTCCTCTGCTCACGAGAGCGCCCAGCCAGCAGTACACCCTGTGTCAGATAGTACAGGATATTTCTAAATTATCTCCCGTATATACATGTTTATTACGCAAAAACTATTACAGATATTAAAGTGATTTTTTTTATTCACAAAGAAAACTCAAAAAGTTTCTTAGCCTCGCGTGAGTTGATAATGAAACACGCGGTTGGCGCGTGGTACCATTGTTGACGCTTTGTTCCATTTTTCGCAAGACACAGTAAGCAATGGCGAGTGTTCAAGAAAAAGCTCATTGCGTGTTATGGCTTGCTGAATTTAAGTCAATGATTACAGTTCAGAGAATGTTCAAAACAAAGTTTAAAAAGGATCCTCCAAATCATAAGTCATTAAGCTATGGCATGAAAGATTTTTAAACACAGGCAGTCTGTATTACACAAAAAGGGTGCTGGTAGACCTTCAGTGACACCACAGAGAGTAGAAAAAGTCAGGGAGGCGTTCGCCAAGCGGCTCGTCAACTGGATATGCCAATGATATCCGTACATAAAATAGTGAAGCACCGCCTTCGTCTTATATGTACCCTACAAAATCCAGATGATGCATGAAGTGAAGCCAGATGACCGACCGAAGCGCAAGAAATTTGCTGAGGATATGCTCCAAAAAATCGACAATGAGCCCACCTTCATTGAAGACATTTTGTTTTCTGATGAGGCAACATTCCACACTTCCGGAGCAGTAAACCGACACAACTGCCGCATTTGGGGCTCACAAAACCCCCATTTTAGAGGAAAAAGTTGAGTTTCGATCAGAAAAAGATCGAAACGAGAAACTATTAAAAATAAAAATAAAGAAGAGGAAAAAGAGAAGAGCGATATACGGGGAGCCGTCCCCCCCCAAAGAACGGAGAAGAGCGGGCGATCTCGAGATCGTGAGAGGAGGAAAGAAAGGAAAGGAAGGAAGAGAGAAGGAAATAGAAAATCAGAGTGGAATATGAGATCGAGCGGGAAGGTGGTGAGAAAAGAGCCGAGCAAGAATGAGCTCGAGGAAAAGAACTTGGAAAGAAAGAAATGTGTTCGGATACAATGTGAGAAATAGAAAGAATTCGGATCAAAAGAAGAGTTTAGAGAGCGAAGTGAAAGAGTGTAAATGGTTCAATACCAGGACTGGATATCAAGTAAAAGAATTTAATAGCTGGTGTGCTTCTCGTCAAAGTGAAACTCAGGCTACTACAATTAACGACGAAGGCGTATTCAATTCAAGAAGGGCACGGACTTCAATAAAGGGAACCGATTACGGAATAGGAGCTGCGGACATCAGAATGCTTACGACTGAAGCGAATGGGGAATGCATTGAGACACGAGCGGCAGCGTGCGAGTTGGCGCCGACTTTAGCGCGTTGTGTCGCGTGCACCTGAATTAAGTTTATTGTGAACCATATTTTATGAAACTATACCTAATTAGTTAATGATGTCTCTACGCATTGGATGGTCTAAACCCTATGTCATTCGTTATGGTGATAAGATTTGATCATTAATGCTTGTTTTGTTTTAATCTTTACACACCTGTCGCCCTGCCTATAGAAACGAATTTATCTAAAATTTCGTTGTGGCATCGTATACCATTTCCAGATCGAAGGAACCTAGGCTTACGATACCCCTCCCAGAGCGATTACCGATTCCTGTAGGACGAACGTCCGAACCCTCTGCAAATACATTTTAATATTAAGTCAATTGATAAACTAATGCTCCGAATTTAATTATTCAGATGTACATAAGTTTAACATTCAATTTATTTGTGCATTGAGGAAATTCGATTCGTTAGCTCTAATTCTGTTAATTAATTCTCCAAGCAGATTGGAGCACCCCACTCTCCTCATAGTGGGGCCAGAACCATTCCGGGTCTAAGGAAGACAGGGTCTTCAAGCACATGTTACAGAAATATTTCTTATCAATTATTAATTGTATAATTGAATGAATTTAACTCTCTATCTTAGTTTATTAGTGAATATCATTTATTATTGCAATTATTAAGCAGTGTTTTGTTAATATAATCGATTTCATTAAACTTTTGTTCAAAATATTTAACAATACGTCCTTCCTCTCTACTTTGCTGACACCCACGTTCTAAGGGAGCATATACGCGACAGTCCAAAGGTTAATGTTTGGTGCATTGAGTAATCGGACCTTTCTTTTTCGCTGAAGACACCATTACCACTGCAACCTACCTAGATATGCTGGAGAACTACTTGATTCCACAGGTGGAAGAACTGTAGCCCAATGTAGTCTACCAACAAGATGGAGCACCACCTGAGTGCCTTGACACGAACTCTCCGATGCGAACCCTCTGGATTTTTTTCTTCTGGGGATATGTGAAAGACAGAGTGTACAAGACCAACGTTGATGACATTGCAACTCTCAAGAACAGAATAATCGAAACAATGGCTGAAATCACCCCCGAAATGCTAGCCCGAACATGGTAGGAAATCGAGTTTCGCTCTGACGTCCTTCACGCCATAAATGGGGGCACATTGAAATTTATTAAGGCATGCTAACAAACTTTTTGCGGTTTTTCTTTGTGAATAAAAAAAAATCACGTTAAAATCTGTAATAGTTTTTGAATAAATAAACATGTAGAATACGGGGGATAATTTAGAAACACCCTGTATAATAGTAAATTACATTTATTTTATTGCTTTGTGGGTTAAAAGCCATGTTTCTGTTACATTGTTACTGCTTTGCTTATTATGATTGATTTCTTTGTTGTTGATTGTTATTTGCTTTCGATTTGTTCATTAAACTGTGTTGTTTTGCTTTTTGATGCCTTTTTATTTGATGCGTTATTAAATCTTATTTTTAACCTTGTTTTTTTGGCATTTTTTTTTTTTTTTTTGCTTTTTTCTTGCCCTTCATTGCGAGTTTGGTAGTGGTTCAACCTCCTGAATTCCACTATACAACTTTACCATCTTTAACACAACGCAAATTCAGGGTCGTTGAACCGTTCGACGAAATGGTAGTGGTTTCCATTCCTCCGTTCCCCACATAACTGACGCCATGACGTAAAGTTCGGGTCCCGTTCCTCACAATGTCTTCTGGAAGACTTCTGATCGGTGGACTGGAACATTTGTCCTGTGGCTAACTTAAAGTCGCTGAGTACAGAATTTTAGACGGCCCCAGGAGGAAAACGCTACCTATTGATATTTGCAGAACCATTTTTTTCGTTATTATCACTAGCAATATAGACCAGAATGCGACTCTTAGATTTAATTAGCGGGCAGGGCATTGTGCATTAACTGAAGGACCAAGGGATATCACCAAGTTAGGAATTCGGTACAAGAATTAGGCAAAATAAACTAGAGAAATTGAGCGAGGTTTATTTCTTATAACAAAAGACCAATTAATACGTACAGGGTGACCCAAACTAATCCAGCATAATTGTTTAGGATCATTATATGGTTCAAATGGAACAAAAAATGTCCTATAAACATTACATCTGGTTTCGATCGTGTGTGAGATATTGACGTTTGTCTATTTTCCTGTAGAGCTATTAAAGCAAATAAATAAAACACTTGAGACTGCAGATCACTTTTATTCTGCATACTGACAGAACATCACATTGAGCTACAAAACAAAACTAAAATGATACAAGGAATAAGAATAAGAAGAAAATAACAAATCAATGTCGAGGAAGCCCCTCAAAATGGTTGCCCCCAGCTCCAAAGCACTGGTTACATCTTCGGACAATAAAATACCTTTCACACATGTTACAAATACGACGATTCCTCATCCTTGTTTGGCATATGCAAAACAGGAAGAGTACATTTAAGAATAAATAGGTAAACCTACGTTTTTTTAAGGAAAAGACTCTAAATAAAAGAAAATAGACAAACGTCGATATCTCACACACGATCGAAACTAGATGTAATTTTTATAGGACATATTTTGTTCCATTTGAACCATACAATATTCCTAAACAATTATGCTGGATAAGTTTGGGTCACCCTGTATAAGACAATTAATGGACGGATGGTGTCATTCAGTCGACACTTAAATCCTCTGGTCTGTAGTCCCTATTAATAGTGTTCTAAATTCAGACAAACAAGTCTTAACTCCCACCAAGAATTGAATGTGTAATAAATACAATTATTCCTCCGTTATTAAATTCATAAAGTTAGCCTTGAATTATTTCTTACAAGGGGACCGCACGGACATGTAATCACGGAGTTGGTTGAAATTTTAGGAGGTCAATCTACAACATTAATATGCCTTCTGTGTAAAAAGATTTCACTCAATGGCCTTTCGTTTCGGAGGAAAAAAATAAAATATTTTACGTTTATTATTGTAGTACCAGATAAGCCAAGTGCGAATGAAAATATATAGCCTAACAGCGGTGGCGCAGTGGTTAACGTCCGGTTCTGCGGATGAACTGGTCCGGCTTCGATTCCTGTAGTATTGAAATTTTTTTCCATTTTATTGTGTTTTTAGCCATTATTATTTGTTTGTTTGCACTTTGCATTATAACATTCACATACATAAGCGAAAGTTTTTCAATATTGTACAATATTGTCAATATTGGCGATCCGTGATTTGGCGGTGGCTATTGCGCATACACCATCGATAGTGTGAATAGATCTTTATAGTTTCTTTTTGGTTTCACACGCCACTGCAATGACCGTCCGTGAAAATATTGTACAACGCATTTTGCATTTTTATTTTTTGACCTGTGAAGTTGCTTATGTATGTGAATGCTATTACACATCATAGACCCTTATCTATAATACGGCAAATTAGACAAAATCAATCTTCAGGGTAATTCTTTTAGGCGTCAATGTCGGCAATCTACAATCTATCCGGGAAATACATTACAGTAAATTCATCAAGGGAATTACACTTGAAGAAAGGGCAGACATTAATTGTAGAATATTAAGAACAGCCATAACAACAACAGTTGTATAGATAACCGGCATCCAACATTTTTCGTGTGAACAGCTAGGCAATCAACTATGGCAATGAAAAACTGTGTCAGCTTCAGTAATTCCAGGGTTTATTAAGCAGACGTCTGTTTTTCTACAAGCTGTAGATGGCAATCATTCTTCTGGTCATCTCGCTCATCATTCATTGTCGGCCGTCGTCCCAAGAATGCCCCAGCTATCCTCTTGCTTCGCCATTTATTTGCCCAAATCCGAAGACCGTCACTTTTACCAAGAAATTGTGCAGCATAACGTTGTTACCTCATTATACTAATAGACCAATTGTTACAACGATTCATTGCAATAATACATGACTTCATAAAGCAACTACAATTCAAAAACAAAATATTGGTTCTGACAAAATTAAATATTAAAACAAACACATATAAATGTATTACAAAAATCTAACTGACACAATATCAGAACGTCAACAAACAAACAAGCAGACATTTGCGGATGGCGTGTTACAATATGGAGGGGAAGAGACGGTAGACGACGCTTGCCCCGTTTTTCTAGTATTTCTTCTCATCGGCTGAAGGTGCAATACCACTTAGAATATGAGCAACACTCTTTTCAGGATGAAGAAAACTATGAAAGGTAAGGAATAGGCGCCGACGACATAAGGTCCTCAGTAGGGAATTTTTGCAAATGGACCCAATCAACATTTTTGGTATTAGGATTGAAGAGGAGCTGATGTGCTAGGAAATTATTTTATTGAAGTTTTGTCTTCCTTTTAGGCTACGTGAACAACGTGCGGATGACGAAGGTCTTCGTGTTCCTGTTAATGGTGTCGATCGTGACGTTTGTCTTCTGGAGTTGGGACGCTACGTCCAACGAAAGCCACGTCCAGCGCCCAAGAATGCTCGTCGATACAAAGGGTTGCCGCATCAAGGAGGTCAAAGCAGACCACCACAGCGAATTTTACGTGAGAGAGAAGGACAAGTGCTTTAAAAGAAAGGCGAAGTCTCCGGTCGTTGCGGGAAATGACCCGCTAACCCCGAGTCTGCATTTGGACGCAAACGCTTTGTCCGCGTATAGAGAGAACGTGAAGTGTGGCTATAGCGCTGTATACCGCGTCGACGACTTTACCTCCAATGTGAGTGCAAACGTGACTTTCTTGGAGGACGAGGATACGCCAGTCAAAGACGAGTTCGTGAAGGTCGTGTGTACGCTACAAGGTCGTCTCGTGTTCGACAACGTTGTACCTTTTATTCAGCGCAAGGAGGACGTGGAGGAGCGTTGTCGGAAACGGAAGGAAGCCACGATGACGGGTGTGGACGATAAATTGAGCGTTTTGTTTATAATCATAGACTCCGTATCCAGGGGCCACTATCTGAGGCATATGAAGAAAACCGACCGCTTCTTGAGGGGTCACGTGAACATGGTCGACATGCAAGGCTTCGCTACAGTAGGCAAGAACACGTTACCCGTCATGACGCCTATGTTAACGGGGAAGTCTTGGAAACAATGGAAAAACACACTCAACCTCACATCCCGTTCCAAGGTGGACGCTTTGCCTTTGGTGTGGAAGGAGTTTGCCGAACAGGGCTACAGGGTCCTCTACTGCGAAGACAAGGCCTACTACGGCACCTTCTATTACTCCGTGGGCGGCTTCGCTACACAGCCGACCGACTACTATTATCGCACGTTGGGTTTGCACTATGAAAAAGCTAAGTTGTGGCCGCCGCCGTGCAAGCGAGGCCGGTCCGAAGCGCGCATGATGTTGAAGTGGACGCGCGATTTCTTGACGGTGTTTGCTGGCGAGCCCGTCTTTACGCTCACTTTCCTCTGCGCCCTGAGCCACGACTCTCTCAGCACGCTCCATTTCTACGACGGCCTCGTGTTGGACTTTTTCAGGCACCTGGACGCCGACAATCACTTGAACAGGAGCATGGTCTTTTTCATGAGCGACCACGGATTCCGATTCGGGAAAGTCCGCTCCACATTGGTTGGACTAGTGGAGAACTACTTGCCCTTTTTGTTCATCATGTTTCCGCGCTGGTTCGTCTCCAAGTTCCCAACGTACGCGTTCAACTTGAAAACGAACGCTAATCGGCTCGTCACGGCGTTCGACATCCACGAGACACTTTTGGACATTCTTCACCTGGCGGATGTGGACCTAAAAGAGGAAGAATCCAAGACCAGCACATCCCAGGTTGGTCTTTTCACGCGCGAAGTGTCTCCCAAGAGGACATGCGCCAGGGCCTTGATTCCCATGAAATTCTGTCCGTGCTCGGTAAAGTACCCACTGCCGTTGAGTAGCCAAATGACACAGCTTCTCGCCCGGAAACTTGTGCGGGCCATCAACAACTTCACTGCTCTGAATCGCAGCGTGTGTCGTCCCATGCGCCTTTTGAGCGTGACGCACGCGAGTATGTATAGCGTAGACGAGGAGCCGCAGCAACTTTTGTATGAGATAATTGTGAAAGTGCTTCCGGGTTGGGGGATATTCGAAGGCACTGTGTTATACTCGACCATGGACAATACCTTCGTCGTCCATCAGGAGGAAGTGCAGCGCATCAACCGCTACAACCGCCAGGGTGACTGCATGGAGGATGGCGCCCTTAAGCCCTTTTGCTACTGCCGGCAACAACTTATCGCTAAACAGTTAAGATCTTTCAGAAAATAATGGATTTCTCTCTGTTTGCTCCTGCTCTTGCAAGCACCATGGCTCACTGTTAATTTTTGACTCAACACTTTTTGTGACTTGGGGTGACAGGTTTTCACCTGTTTACTGTTCCTGGTTGTGTAGAACTTACAAGCGTACGACGATTCCCGGCTATGTTATTTATTAATTTTTTGCGCAGCTGACGAAAAAGACAAGCCTGGGCATTGAAAAGTTACCTGGTCAGAGTTGTCTCTACAAGAATCCAAACTTCAATGTTTCCTACAAACCAAAAAATACTTATTGTTAAAATTCATGGAGACAATGAAGGCTGGATTTTGCTCTGATTATATGGTCAGGTGACTTTTCGGTACTGAAGTTTGTCTTCTCGTCGGCTGCAAGTTTCTATTTATGAGGAATGCATCAATTTAAGATGGCCTAATGTTTTCTTCTTTGTTGTCTTAAAGCAATAGCGAAGCGACCAAATTGTTAAAAAGTCGACTGGTTCAACACCTCCTAGAGAGGAGGCCTGCGCACAGAAACATCATCAATGTATGACGTGTTTGTTTGCATGCCTTCTCTCTAGGTGGTGTTGACTGGATCGATCATAAACTGGATTGGAAACTGGAAAAGACTGTGGATAACGACATGACCAACTGACAGCAACCTCTTGTCCACAAAAGTATCTTTTGTGGACAAGAGGTTGTTGTCAGTTGGTCATAAACTGGATTGTTGTAGCTGTGCTGCTGCTGTTGTTGCTTTTCATTTTTTGTTCTCTCTAATAAATTGGTTTGTGTGGTTTTTATTGTTGAATTCTTTCACATTGGCTGTGATTACTGAATTTGGAAAATGGGCAGCCTCGCATTGTCGTCGTTTTCACTCTTGGAAGCTTACTTGCTCTGTGCTATCAAAATCAATCTTAAGCAAACAAGAGACAGGCCAGGGAATTCAAGTCACCTAATCATCGGCACAGATTACTTATTACACAGACGCGACAATCCAGTTTCCACTTTAACAATTGAACTAACAATTGAATGTCGCATCTGTGTAATAACTAATCTGTGTCATCGGGGTCTGTGCAACAGTGTAAACTTCATTGTTTTCAACAAAGATTGTTTTTCAACATCCAATTTGAAAACAATGAAGGTTACATTGTTACTCGGACTAAGATGGCCAGGTGACTTTTCCGCGTCAGGACCTGTTCATCTAGCAAGCTTTGGAATATGGTCGGGGCGTGACCATCGAGAGAGAAGGCCTCCGCATTGAAATTTAATACATTGTTACATCATCATAGATAGTGCTAATTCTGGGCTTATTATTAGTTGAAATACGAATAACAATGCACTATCTATGATGATGTAACAATCTATTACGTTTCATCGCAGAGGCCTTCCGAAGCCGACGCGATCTATACAAAGCCATGGCACTACGTCACTTGGCATTGTTGAAATCCCATCGGTTTTCGTGACGTATTTTAAATATGAATTTTGTATTTTAGATAACTAAGTAAATAGAGTAGAATAAAATGCATTAACGCCAAACATGGGTCATTTACTTTTTTAATAAATCATTTTACTTTAAATTTTAAATATCCTTGTTTTGTTCTTAAATTTATTTTTGCAAAACGACACAAAATCCATCTGTTTGCATGATGTCACAAAATCAGTGCCACGGCTTGATTATATCGCGTCGGCTTCGGGCCTTCTCTCTCGGTGGTCACAAGATAACAAGGTCTGGGCCGCGTTTTTCGACACAAAAAACCTCGACCTCGAACTGCCATCGTCATCACAAATGGTATTTACGTCATCAAATGTGAGCCGTTGTCTAAAAAACCCGTTTTTCGACATGATCGTGGTCGCGTTGCTGACGTCAAAATGACGTAGGTGGTCGAGGTGCGCGATTGGAAATCTGCCCCGACCTTCGAGCCGCGTTTGAGTGGTTGAAACAAGAGAATGTTTTTATGCTCAGATGAAAATAAAATCTTACCGACGGGGATTGTATTTCTTCTAATATAAAATCAGGGCGGATCCCTCCAGTGTCCACCACACGATCCCATCCAATGAGATTCATCACTCGAAGCTCTTGTCGTTTCGCCCTACCCCCTGTACGTCTAGTATCGAAATCGACTTCCCGAGCTCTTTTTTTCATTTTGCTTCTCTAGTCTTTCCAGTAATTTATCCACTGTTTCCCATCATTCCTCAGTGGCCCAATAGAGTTGAGAGTCTTTTCAGTAAAAAAAAAAAAAAAAAAGCAATTTTTTGTATTCAGGTTTGCCACAACAAAAAAAGTTGAAGTAACAATAAAAAGCACAAAAGTAGATGGACTACGAATTCTCTTGTCTGATGAAGAAATCCCCAGATTTCGAAAGTAGTCATATGGATCATAAATAAACCAATCAATAAATCATATGCCATGTTTGCCGTGATTTGCGAGGGAATACGATGATTTCCTGTTTTCTTTGCGCATGAGCAGTGACATTATTAATCGCATTACTGTAGCTGTTCTTGACGTAAGTAATCGATCTTAGGAAGTCGAAGATCTCGTTGTTATTGACTCCCGTTTTTCGACTTAACGGGGTCTGAGTGGTGGAAAGATCGAGCTCACCGCGAAGTTGAACGCGACCCCATACGTCATCGCGATCGGGGTAGACGCGCTCGTCGAAAAACGCGGCCCTGGAAGCGGAAAAGTCACCTGATCATCGGGGTGCTACCAACAGTCCAACCTTCATTGTCTCCATCTTGGATGTTAACAATCAGTGTCTTTCCTTTTATTGGAAACAATGAAGATTGGATTGTTGCCTGCACCTCGATGATAAGGTGACTTTTCCGCTTCCAGGCCTTGTTATCTCGTTGACCTCATGTCTGGTCAAATGACGTATTTTAAAGATACACCTTTATCTTTTCGTTAAATTTGTATTTAAGTATTTTATTAACTGTTATAAGCAATTTTTCGGTCATGGTTTCAATTTCGCTTCGATGGTCTTCAGTTACGTACGAGGGTCACTCCAAAAGCAATGCACAATATTTTTTAAAAATTTATCTTGTATTCTACACCTTTGCATTTTATGGAGGTCATAAATACATATTTCCCGCTTCTATTCAAATGCAGTTTAAGGGCGTATCTGAAAAGTAACCGCGTGGCGACCATTCGCGACCACTCGTGCCCAACCCGTCTCAAAAGTCTCCACGAGGCGCGCATGGTCGAAATGAAAGCGTGTCAAAAAAAGCCCCGCTCTCGACCAAGGGCGCCCACGGGCGACCGCACGAGACCCTGGTCTGGAGCTGGGTCATTCTGTGGTCCCCCGCGGTCGTTTAGAAATCAAAATGGCAGAGCGATTTAGAGTGGGGAAAAATCGTGGTTTTCGATTTTAATTTGTGAATAAAGGAGAACTTAATCGATATTTATTATTCACTAAATACATTTTATATTATTTGTTAAGTTTATTTTAAATATACATGTAGATGGTAATATTTTAGTATCATATACTTTGGCCTTTCGATGGTTTCGATTTCATTAAACAAAAGCTATCGGGGGCACTCGACGTTCATTTTAGCCACATGAAGATGGGCAAGAAATTAATTTTAAACAAATTTAATTGACTCTTTAATTGACTCACACCATGTCTAACAGCAACGAACAAAAAGGTGCATGAATGATCTGTAATTTTACAAAAATTAGATAAATTTAGAATCTTTAATTCTTATTTTAATGGCTTTTGAAAATTTTCGAAAAATCATCTACATGTATATATTTTTTGTATATATATTTTTTTCAGAGTTTTGTTATGTTTTACTTGAATATAGTTTTGATATATTTATAAATTCACATGAGTTTATATGTAAATATTTATATAAATTTAATCACTGTTACAATTTAAAACATACATTTGCTTCTCAACTTTAGTGTAAACTTTTTAATAAGAAAATTCCTTTATAATGAAAGTGGAAATTTGGGTGAAACAATTTATAATAATAAAAATAATAACAATTTTTTTGAAACTAATGATTAATAACAACAGTTTTATCAAAATTGTTGTACAAAATATCAATATTTTGTACATTGTAAATTAAATAAATAAACAAGAAATTAATCCTCCTGAGGAATGTATAGGAAAGTAGCGGAAGTGCTGAGGTCATCTATTTTCCCCAACAAACAAATATATATAAAGAAGGATGTTTGTGTGTGGGTGGGTCTGTTTGTATGTTTTTTATACAAATCTACAGTTTTATTCCGATCTTGATGAAATTTCGCATACTTGACCTTCGAAGCATGAGGAAGGTCACTGTCTACCTCAGATTTCGGAAAAATAATAAATATCGATAAAAAATCGATATTCATGGTTATGGCAAGGCATATTAATGAGAAATATCTCATGACCAACAATGCAAGGCAAAGTTTGTACAACAATAGGTATCAACAATGGTATCAGCACGCAATTCACAAACACACTGCATGAACCAACAATATACATGGTGGTCATAAATTATTAAGCACATTTTGACAGTGAATATTTTATTAACCAAGAAATGTACACACTTCTTGTGAACATCATTGAAAAGTACAACTCAAACAGTTTGTCAGGTGTCACTATCACTACCAGGCGGCAGTACTGTTTGGCGTAGGAACACAAAACGCGAAAATGGCGACCGTGCAGCAGAAAGCAATGTGCGTTCTTTGGTTTCATGAGCAGAAATCCGTGATAGCAGTTCAACGGCAATTCCGCTTGGAATATGGACAACCTGCTCCTGGAAAGGATTCCATAAAGCGGTGGTATCAGCAGTTTAAGGACACTGGAAGCGTAGCCCACAAGAAAGGTGCTGGTAGGCCTACCGTCAGTGAGGAAGTCATTGAGAAGGTGCGAGATGCGTTCCAACGGAGCCCTACGAAGTCAACTCGGCGCGCCAGCTTGGAATTGCGAGTCCCACGATCTACGGTGATGAAAGTGATGCATGAGCGTTTGAAATTGTATGCCTACAAAGTTCAGATTGTTCAGGAACTAAAGCCCGACGATAAACCGCAACGGTTTGCATTCGCGGAGCTCATTCTGCACAAAATTGATGTGGACAACACGTTCTTGGATAAAGTGGCTTTCTCAGATGAGTCAACATTTCATGTTTCCGGGCGTGTGAACAGACACAACTGTCGCATTTGGGGATCAGAGAACCCTCATAAAGTCCGTGAACATGTTAGAGACAGTCCAAAGGTCAATGTGTGGTGCGCGTTGACTGTCAATGAAGTGATTGGACCATTCTTCTTCACAGAGCAGTCGGTGAATAGCATCACGTACCTTGACATGCTGCAATGTTATGCTATACCGCAGCTTGAACAATGACAACCAGATGTTATTTTTCAACAGGATGGTGCACCGCCACACTGGGGAACGATTGTGCGGCGATACCTGGATGAACAATTTCCTGGTCGTTGGATTGGCCGCGGGGGGCCGATGTCATGGCCTACGCGATCTCCTGACATCACACCACTCGATTTTTTCTTGTGGGGATATGTAAAGGACCGCGTGTACTCCAGCAAAGTGCGTGATCTTGATGAATTGAAGGAAAGGATTGTGGCCGTCATTGCAACAGTGACACCTGAAATGCTGCGGAATACATGGCGTGAAATCGAATATCGAATGGATATTCTGCGAGTCACTGCAGGAGCACACGTGGAAGTGCTGTAACTTCGGAATATTACGGAAAAAAACTGTTTGAGTTGTACTTTTCAATGATGTTCACAAGAAGTGTGTACATTTCTTGGTTAATAAAATATTCACTGTCAAAACGTGCTTAATAATTTATGACCACCCTGACCATGCTGACCTTAATAATTTATGACCACCCTGACCGTGCTTAATAATTTATGTATATCTCATGACCAACAATGCAAGGCAAAGTTTGTGCAACAATAGGCCCATTGTGTTCGCATTAACAATGGTATCAACGCGCAATTCACCAATAACAATGAGCACAGAATGATGATGTAATGTTAAAGCAATCTTTCCAAGAATTATAACAATGAACATAAAATGATGATGTAATATGAATAAGTTTCAATTTGTAACAATGCATAGAATTCCTGTTATTCAGGCTTTTCTTAGAAAAGAGAGTTCTTAGTACTTAACAATTTCTTGAAAAATCTTTAAAATTATCAGTAACTGGAGATAATGGAGAGTTAGCAGACTATTGAGAAAGAGTGGAAAGACGGCAGAGGAAGCACTCCTTTAGCTCCGTGATGTATTGAGCAAATGGGAAGCAAGTAAATAGAAGAATCGGCTACCGCTAGACTGCACAAAGTGATGAATGGCCAAGTTTTGCTTCAACACATCGAGAGAAGAGTGGAAATTGCAACAACACTAAGTATACATCTGAGGTAAGATTACGTAAGTAAGAAATTATTGGAGAGGTCCAGCCATTGTGAGCCTTTTTTTTCGAATTTTCATTAAGAATTTTTACTGTATTAATTCTAAGCATTTTCATGTGTTTATTTTTAAGATATTGCAAAATTTAATTTAATTTTTTGAGATTGTTCTGTTTACATCCAAGTGTAATTATCCCGGGCAACGCCGGGTACCTTTGCTAGTTATATATATAGATAGAAGATTTTATTTACTTTAAAATTATAATTTATAAATGAGAATTTTCGTAAATTAATTGCTTTTTAATAAAAATATAAAGAAAAAAGCAAAAAACAGATACAGATCGAAAGGAGAACAGACAAGCGAAAGTACCCCCCCCCCCCTTTTAAAATAACCCTCATTGCTGTTCTGGCGCGAATCTATTGTTTCATAATTTATGAAAGAAAAAACATGCCTGTCAGTTGTTGTGCATATAATTGCACAAATCGTTTTTTAAAAGGATCCAATATTTCATTTCACAAGTAATCATGTGTATTAATACTAATAGTTGTTTATTACAATATGTGGATTAATAAACTGATTATTATCAGCGCCAAGTGAAAGTAATTACACTTGTCTCTGGTCCAATTATTTTATTCAACTGAGAATTATTTATTCCTTTTTTTTGTTTAAAAAAAATTGAGTACCTTTTAAAATTATTTTAGGTTACCAGATTTTCTTTTAATTTAAAATTTTAAAATCAATTAGCTAAAATTTGATAAATTATGTTAGATTTGTTTATCAATAGTAAGAAACACTTTTAAATATCTTCCCAGTTTAAATGTTCTGACTTTATCAACATTCCATTATTGTCAGATAAACAAAAATTAAAATGACATTTTTTTTTATTTTCTTAAAATAATTTTGTGACAGCTTGTTAAATTTTTTAAAGTATAAACATCTAATTGATATTTCAATATAGATAAGTATTGTGATAAACATTTTTATTGTGATGAATGCATTAAAAAAACAACTGTCACTCAATAAATGAGCACCAAGCTCGTATAACCAGGTATAATATTTGCACAATAGATTTCCAAAGGATGACATTCTTCGTAAAAAGTGGATACATCTTATTAGGCGTAAGAATTGGAAGCCAAACTCTTATTCTTCAGTTTTCTTCATCTATGCTTTCACTTGTCTCTGGCTAAGCCTCCATTATTACATTAACGATAGGAGTTGCGAGTTGTACGCGCTCTTTTAAAAATTCGTAAGGCATTGAATCAGCTATTGAAAGTCATTAAAAGTATACGTTATCGTTAGTTAATGCAATAAAGTTTTTTGAGAACGTCTTAAAAAATTCCTGACTTAATTTAACTATTTTTAACGTCAAGAAACAAACCTTTTTGAGAAACAAACCTTTTTTAACGTCAAGAAACCTATTTTTCCCGGACTGGATTGAAAACAGGTTACGCTTACTAATACCTCTTGAAATCATCTACAAAAACAGCTGAAATAACATTGAGAACATACGCCACCTTACGTTTCTGCCATTCCCATAATGGAGATCGCTGCACTTCCGGTGGCACCAGTAGCGCTCAGCAAAATGAATAGGGCACTGCCAGTCTCTTACTTTCATTTGTCTCTGGGTTTTCCATTGTAAGCGATGGTAGTGAGCAGATGATCATTTGCTGGTGGCGCCCTACAGCGGCTGTGATGTTACAATACGAGCAGACGCTCATTTTTCCTGTGTTTCTATGGGTTTGTCTCGTTTACACGTCTTCTTTTTTATTTTATGTGGATTTTTATTTTTTTTAATTAAGTAAAGCACACGTATGTTCGAAAATGAATAAAAGCAAATCACTTAGTATTGCAGAAGAGCTTTTTTTAATGGAAAATATATATTAAAAAAATTGAATTTACAAAAGCATGCAGATTCACAAAATTTCACTTACAATCACTGTAGGATAAGATGAGTTATGTTAAATTCAATAATATAAATTCACCTCAATTTGAATTTAAAAATTTAAAAAAAAAACAAATTAAAAGAAGATTTTATTGAAAGTTAACCAAAATTATATTAACCTGAGTTAACATGGGAGATTCCTAAAGTTATTTTAAATACAATTCCACCCCAACTCCAACAATTTACAATTTAAATTCATTTTTAATGTAAGAAGCAAAAATAACTTAAGCCAGAAACTACTTTTAATTTTTAATCAAACTAAAATTTATTAATGAATTTAAATTGTAAATTGCTGGAATTGGGATAGAATTATACCTAAATTAATTTTAGGTGTTGGTAATAGAATTTTGTTTAATTTTCAATAAATGTTTTTGTAATTGAGGTGAATTTTATTGAATTGAATTGATTTACTGAATTTAACAGTTTTTCTTCAACGCCAGTGTTTTTTTATGTAAGACGCCTTATGCTCTTTTGGAATATAGAAGAGTTGAAATTGGAAATTTTTCTCTTCCCTAAAAACTAAATGTAAAAACTTCTTTATACTCTGAAAATTCAAATATGAAACTGTACATATAGATTTCAGGTATGGGTCACTTTCAAAGATTTCCTATTATTATTTTTTTTTTTAGAGATAAGAAGGATTCAGATTTTATTTTCAGTGAGTGGTATATTCTCGTCCTGAAAAACAAGTCAACGATATAATCTTTAACTCTTGTCTCTGTAGCGCTGCTAGAGAAAGAGATTTTCTGTTCATTGAAAAGCCTAATCAGTTCAGCATTCACGCCCGTTTTGCATATTATTTTGTCGAACGTGCTCATAAAAAATCTTCACAACTTTAAATAAAGACGAGGAATTCGTTTGATGGCGCACGTAATTTAGTAGTGTCTTCGTTGTCTGTGGCTTCGTATTCTTTCCAGAACAAATATGATTGCGATGGCTCTTGCAGATGTGTTCCTCCTGCATGATGTAAAGATGGCACACTTAATCAAAGTAGCAAGAATGGGAAAAATAACACCTACGTTCGAAATTTGTATACAAGTTGTTACTTTTCATCTTCTTATTACCTTGATAAAACTGGGAATAAAAGCGAATCTAGTCAACTTTTATTCACTACAATGTAACGCAAAGCCTATAAAAATATACTTTTTAAGTATATTGATTATTGATATATTAGCTTAACAAATTTCCCTCAGTCAGTAAAATGAAAATAAGAAAATTCAATTTACGGTCAATGAACACTGCAACATATTGTATAGTAAGTTTTAATAACTTTTTTTTTAATAAAAATACACAATATTGCTTAAAAATAATACTTTTTATTAAAAACCGCTGCTTAATAATATATTTTTTATTATTATTCACTTTGAATTCTCGAAATATTTTTAACGCTGCCTGTTTTCCATTGGCATTGTGAAAGATCGTCTGCTCAGCCACATCACAGCCACCAGGGCGGCGCTATACAAAATCACTACCATAGAATCCCTTGAGTGTCACTTCTGTGTTTCTTATTCTGTGGCCACATAAGTTGAACGACAGGATGACGTCATTTCTAACGCCAGCCAATAGACGTCAACGGGAAGTAAATCGCTTAGCTATTCCATGAAACATCCGCTTTCGTTTTCGAAACATTGTTTTCGTATTTATATTTAGTTTCTATTTTCGTTTTTTCTTTTAAATAGATAAATGAAATTAATAAATGAAATTAATAAATTAAAAAATGACGCAGAATAGTCGACTCGAATGCAATTTGTTTTATACTATGACTTTTAATAGGCTTTCCACGTTTCAACAATATCTCCACCAGTGTTGCCAGCTGCCATGAAATTTCATGGTTTGCCATGAAATTCGCAATGTTTGCAGGAAAAATGAATTATGGTTCAAATTTCATGAATTTTAGGAAAATTGAAGTCTGCCCCATGATTTTTGATATATTTATCATAAAAAACATGAATTTTGATTAAATCTCTTGCTATGTGGCAGTTTATCTCGACAAAATTCAAGATTTTCAATGAATAAGTTGTTAAGGGCTCTGGCTCTGTCGATAATCAACTGTTGATTGAGCTTATTAACGTCCGGTGGAGCCAGTGGAGCACCGGAACTCAACGCATATGAAATCTGGTGAAATCAGAGACCGTTAAAGAAATAAGATAGTCACTCAAGGTCAGCTTGGGCTGGCCAGGTTGGTTGAGGTTTCTAACACATTTGAATTGCGATGAAGCACACCGTTGGGAATTTTCGTTCCTTGAGTGACATTTTCTCAAAATCTTTCAAGGGGAAGGGGGTGATGAAAAATTGTTTTTAGACCAATGTGGTGTTGCTCTACAGGGTAGCAATTGGAAATTTTTCTCTATCTTTAATAGTTTTCGAGTTAGCAAATGGATGACCTCAAATTTGGGGGTCAAAGTCAAATTTGAGTGCGGCAATGAATTTATTTGCCATGTTACCAGACTTTTTGGACACCCTGTATAATTAAAATTATTCTTATAATTATTATTATTATTATTATTATTATTATTATTATTAAAATTTTAAGCTAACGATTATTTTTTGGATATAAAATGCAATAAAAATCTTACATTTTCGGGTCTTTGGGTAATATGTGTCTACTTTAATGTATCTGAAATTCCATGATTTTCCATGAAACTAATTTGATATTGCTGGCAACACTGATCTCCACCATTACTATAGTAGAACAAGTGCATCATGGGTAAAATCCAGACAAAGCATATTGATGAGATGACTTACTGCGCATGTCAAAAAGATCGTTCAATTTACGTGGCGGCTGCAATGAATAAAACTAATTCCGCTCGCTTTGTATAAATGTATCACAGAAGGAATACAGCATAAATGAAATAATATATGAATAGCGATGAAGTTGGTTCTTGGCGCCTAAAAAATGTGTCGTGTTTTATTATTCCGAGTTGGGGCTGGGGACGTTACATATTACATACAGCCAGCGTTGCCAACCTTTGAAAATGAACATATTACATTTTTTTTAGCAAAAAATATTACATTTTTGACAATATTATTACATTTTGTAGATTAGTCAATTTAAGGGATTTTTAAGGTTTTTTTTTTTTAAATTTAAATCAAAATTACTAAAATATTTTAGATGCTGGCGTGCAGTTAGTTGCAGCAGTGCAGCACACTTGGTGCAGCAGCTAGCTCTGCAACTCAGCACCTCTACGAGAACAAACAAACAAAACAGCAGAATATTTAAAAAAAATAAATATACTGTAATAGAACAAAATATATTTCCTATTTAATATTTTTGTATTTTTAGATTTTAACTGAAATATTAAATTTATCAAATAACAAAACATTTTCATCATCATCAGATTCCGGTAAATTTTAGAGTTGCCCTACATTTGAAATGTCCGACGAAGTGGATTATTTCCGATCATCTCGATAAATACATGCTGTGGTCATCCGATCGAACATTCCTTTCGTTGGCTCGAATCCACAACATTTCCCGATTTTACTATGTTTCAGATATTCACTCGCCAAGAGAGCTCCACTAAGGGTTTTAGTGATCAAACGATTTCTGGTTCTTGTTTTAACGAGATTCGCTTTGCTGAAAACTTTAACAATCGGCATTACTATGGGGGAGTGACAAAGTTTCCAAAACAAATTTCGCTAGGTGACAAAAGTCCAGATTTCCTGCCTCGCTCTCTTTTGCTATCTTTCCCTAGAAAATATTAATGGGATCATCAGTTGTTATAACTTCCAACGGGAGTTTCCGCCACTGGTCATCAATGGCTTGAAATAGTTCTTGTTGCTGGGGACCAATTCGTGGGACTTCCAAAATAAAATTTAGTAATGTTGGGTAGTCATCTCGTAATTTCGAAGAAACGGCATTCTCTGGTTTAAAAATTGATAAGTTTTGAAGAATGGGGTCATCAAACCTGTATCTCTTTTTAATTTCCACGCAGACAGTTTTTAAAAAAGTTCTGCCACGATTGTAAAAGTCATCTACTAAATCCTGTCGCATCCTTATTTTATCATCTTTCATGATAGTCAAAACGCCAACACCTAAGTATAACTGATTATTCGGCAACATCTTTTCTTTGAAGTCAGGTGCAATCTGATGCAGATCAGTTGACATAACATAATCTCTTTGAAGATACGTAAGCAACAAATCTTTGTAGCTGTAGCACATTTTCTTATGCAGCTCATCAATGACCACTTTTGATGATTGAAAAACTTAGTTCAGGAGAGCCAATTTTGGCAATACCCATTGAAGAAACGAGTAATAGGCTTTCATGAATGGACCATGAAGATCCTTATGAATTTCCTGAACAGCAACAAGGCGCTCTGTATACCGTTTGTCAGTAAAAAGCAATTTCAGCGCTTCCCATTGTTCTAAAATGCGATCTACCACAACGGCTAGATTTGTGTTCGGGTAAATCTAAAAACTGCTGAAACTGCATTAATTGGCATTACCTTTTGGAACTTGACTTAAAAAAATTAAAGATATTTCTTGCCAAATCCTCGCATCTTCTTGGAAGAGCCAAAAATGCAACACTACTGCAATAATGGTAAATGCCCTTAAATATTACTATACCAGGGAAGACTTCTTTTAACCGACTTGCAACTAAATTATTATGTTCACCCATCATGACACTTGCCCCATCCGAAGCAAATCCCACGATGTTCTCAGGAGGAATACCTTGAAGTGTAGCCATCAGTGCTTCAAACACGTTTTTTTCCCGTTGCCCCTTCATCAACCACATCTAGCTTGCTTGGGTCGAAAATTTGAACCAAATCCAAAAAATAACTCACAATTTTACCCAGTTCTTCATCAAAAAAGCGCACCATGACACACACTGTCCTGGTAGCAGAAATGTCAGTGGATTCGTCGATTAAAATGGAAAATATGTTTGCCATAAGTTTTTTTCTGATTTCTTCTTTATGACACTCACCAATAACAATTTTCACTATTCCAGTGGCCTTTGTTCTTTTCAGTGCCAGATTTCTCGCAATTTCGCTGTCTGGGAATGCTTCTTTGAGTACATCCACAAACGATCCATGAATAAAATTGGAACTTATGCTCTGCTAAGACAGCACTTAGCTTTATTTCAGCTCTTGTAGTTTTCTCATCTAATGTAGCTTTTAGGCTTCTAGAGCATTGAAATTATGATTCTAACGACTGATCCTGACGTCGATGGGTTACTATTTGCATTTTCCAGATGCTTTTTACTGTTATCGTGACTTTTGATAACTTTCAATCGAGCTATCATCGAAATATTGCAAACTTTACATTTTGCCTTCAAACTATCATTTGAAATGGGAGCAATCCACTTGAAACGTGATTCCCACTTCTTGGTGTATTTTTGATTTCTATATTTCTACTTTTCTTTTTTTGCATCTCCTCTATCCAGGCGTATTTTTTTCGGTATGGAAGGACCATTTTCAGAATCGGAAGAAACTATGTCTATAGTTATAAAACACGAAATGGTTAATAAAACGATTTCGGACTCCCATACCGAGGGGGAGTTTGAAAGAACCACCCTTAAAATAACTACGTCGCATGCAATTTGTACCAGCACGTGCTGATATAATTAGTACTAAGTTCAAATTACACTTGCCAAGGTTTGTAAAGAAAAGGCGAAATCGTATGACATGAAAAAGACTAGCAATTTTAAAACTAAGGCTAAATCCTAGGACATGGGAAAGACTAAACCTAAGTACTTATTACCCTGCTGAACACGATGGATCCAAAGAAAATTGTCACATTCACATTATCTGATTAGCATAAAGTTAACATACCTCTAAAACTTCACTGAATATCTATCTATTCAGCTTTTCGGTTAAACCAAACCAGGTACTTATAATTTTTAACCCACTCAAGCTTCCTACTATATAGGATGAGGGGCCTTGGAGGGTTTTTGCGTTTGCGTGTGATGAACATGGCTTTACACTTGTTAACATTCAGCTGTAAGCGCCACTTAGAGAACCAACTCTCACACAGGTGTAATACCTCATTCGCACTACAGAACTAGATCGAGTCGATCCAGATACAAACTAGATTCATTGAGAAATTGGATTCATTTCAGATCCACAGAGTGTTCGCACTTCAGCGCTGCAATCCAGTTAGGGAACTCGTACATTAATCTCCAACCAGCTTTACAACTCCAATTGTTCATTATAGTCAACAGGTGCAAGGGATTGTATATGGACGAATTTCTTTTTTGTCGTCTCAATCCATCCAAGTTTTCAAGCCATATGCCGAATAAAATTTTGTTTTTTAATTCGGACCACGAGTCGATCAATTGTTTGGATGCCATTTTGTGAAAACTTAATCGTGCAAGGGCGTAATCACCGAGAGAAAAGGCCTCTGCGATGAAAAGTAATACATTGTTACACCATCATAGTTAGGGCAAATTTATGACTTATTATTGGTAGAAATACGAATAACAATGCCCTATTTACGTTTCATCTCAGAGGCCTTCTCTCTCGATGGTTACGGCAAGGGATTGTGGGAAGGAACGAATCTAGATTGGCAGCATCGATCGAATTCTCCGAACAGGATTCAGTGAATCGAGTTTGGAGACAGTCGATTTAGTTCGAATCCAGATTACTAGCGTTCGCACTTCAAAATTCGAATCTAGTTCAAGCTGCCGATCTAGATCCAATGTGCTAGTGCGAACGTAGTATAAAGCTTTCTGCAGACGGCTGATGACGTGGACTGGATTACGTGCGCAAGTCATGATGGACCCGTCGTCAGCAAACAAGTAAAGATTGCACTTTGCAAACTTAGAAAAGTCGTGGATAAAGAAATTGAACTAGGCAGGCCCCAAGACAGAGCCTTGGGGAACACCAGCATTAAAACATCGCAAGGGACAGACAAGGAGTCACCAACCTTAACACGGAAGGTCCTATTTGTCAGAAAGGAGCGAACCAAGGCAATTAGTTCATCAGGGAAGCCACAAGTAATCATTTTATAAGTGAGTCCATCATGCCATACTTGATCAAAGGCCTTTTGAACGTCAAGAAAGACGATACCACCAAACATAGAAATATTGAGAGGACCATTCAAACCAGCAACAAGCCTTCATACCTGGAGCTGACAGGAGTGACCTGTGCGGAAGCCGAATTGTTCTTAACTAATAAGGTTGTTTGCCTCGCAGAAGTCGTTGAACCTCTTGAAAATAGTTCGCTCAAAGACCTTAGAGAGCATTGGCAGTAAGCTAGTGGGCCTATAGCTGATGGGAAGAGCAGGATCAAGTCCCGGCTTGGGAATAGTGAGGATGATTGAATAGCAGGATCAATTCCAGGTACTAGGGAAGTAACCGTTAAGCTAACAGTCATTCATAGTCCTGTTGATAATGCAAACAACATTAAGAGGCAAATTTTAAGAGCACTGTTGGTGATGGGACAGACTCTTGATCTTGTCATTCCACCTTTGATTCCTTAAGTCCTGGATCTGCTCGCTGACCTTGCGCAATAGCCTTTTGTACTTCGTTTTGAAATGCTGGAGCCTGGTACGCTGCCACAGTCTTCCGTAAGCATTTTTTTCCTGAATAGCCTGCCTGATGATGGGAGGAAGCTCAAGATGGTCTGGCCGCTTGCAATCTTGAGAGGAGTCGATATTCGACAATCGAACAGCGCAGGGAAAACGAAGCGAGCGGTCCGAAAGCAACGCTTTTACTGCCATACTCGTCCAGAAAGTAACCAGGGGAAGCACACTGAACTAGACAAGAAGCCAGATGTAACCTAGTTAAGTCATCCAGAGGATAAGATGGAGTTGATTATTGATTGACAAGGGGCAAGGGACACGAGGAGCTAGGAGATCCAGTATAAGGGAAAGATGGCCTTTTGGATATCGTCGAAATTGATGTCCAGGATGTGACGAGGTCTGCGATGCCTGAGGAAACTTCTAAAGGTGAGCGGATGCTCAAGATTACCTTCAACCAGAGGATTGGGATGGTCCTTCATCTTTGGAAGCAGCTTTTTCAGCAACTCCTGGACGTGATTTCCAATGGGAGGTATATCAAAGTCGTCGGCAATAGAAGTATTTGTTGCAACTCTCCTGTCAAGTTGGGCAATGGTCCTCAAGGTAACGTTTTGGAAAGTTTGGAGGTCTTTCCATCTGGACTTACATAGTGTTGCCCAGGCTGGCATACAATAAAGCAAGATGGTTCGGATTACCATCCTGTATAGCAAAAGTTTGCGGTCCAATCCAAGGGCGCTGTTTCGCCCCAGAAGAGCTACCAGACTGAATTTAGGAGACATGGTCGCCCCAATTTAGCTTGGCATCTATTACCGCTCTGAGGTATTTGTAATGTTTTACCCATTCGAGCTCTTTACCAGAAAGGAAGAGAGGACTCGGGGGTTTTCGAAGTTTCTTTGTAATGAACATCGCCTTGCATTTATCAACATTTAGATTGAGTCTCCACTTAGCACAAGAATCCACGACCAGCGCATCTCATGTTGGTCTTTTCACGCGCGAAGTGTCCTCCAAGAGGGCATGCGCCACGGCTTTGATTCCCATGAAATTCTGCCCGTGTTCGGTAAAGAACCCACTGTCCTTGATTAGCCAAAGGACGCAGCTTCTCGGCCAGAAACTGGTCGCGGCCATCAACAACTTTACTGCTCTGAATCGCAACGTGTGTCGTCTCAAGCGCCTGCTGAGCGTGATGCACGCGAGTATGTATAGCGCAGATGATGAGCAGAAGCACCTTGTGTATGAGGTGATTGTGAAGGTATATCCAGGTCCGGGGATATTCAAAGATACGGTGTTATATGCGGCAATTGCCCTTGCTAGCCAGATGGCTCACTGTTAAGTTTTGATTCAACACTTCTGGCGACTTGAGGTGATAGGTTTTCATCTGTTTACTGTTCCTGGTTGTGTAGAAATCATTTACAAGCGTTCGAGGATTCTCGGCTATGTTTTTTAATAATTTTTTTGTGCAACCGACGAAAAAGACAGGCCTGAGCACTGAAAAGCTACCTGATCAGAGTTGTCTGCGTAAGAATCCAAACTTCATTGTTCCCAATAAACGAAAAAACACTGATTGTTAAAATCCATGATGGAGACAATGAAGGCTGGATTGTTGCTTCGATTACTATAGTCAGGTTAGGTTAGGTTAGGTTAGATTCTGTGCCCAGGCTTGCCTCTCGTTGGCCTCATGTATGGTCCAATGACGTTTATTAAAGATAAACACGAAACCTGCCGCCATACTTGAAGCAAATTGGGAAGCTCCGCCGTCCAGAACTGTCATGGCCGAAAGTGAGAGATGATGACCATGACAATTCTGGGTGGCGGAGTGGTAAGTTTAAATTAGACTTTAATACTGTTGCTATGTTTTTTCAGAGAGTTAGTAGGATGAATAAAGGAGGCCTTGACGCGGTCGATCATAAACTAGATTGTTGTACTTGTTCTGCTGCTGTTGGGTGTTGTTGTTGTTCATTTTTTTGCATGGTCTGTAGATATACACTCCATGCCAAAAGTTTAGACGCAACATTTTTTGTGATTTTTCATAAAAATCAATTGGCTGAATGGTGCAAAATCTTTATGTCAAAAACCTCTTGTTACAATAAATAAGATAACATAAAGATTTCTTTGTTAATGAATTACAAAACCCTTGTGTACAAATGTCATCAAATTTATATGTGACAAAAATTTAGTCGCATGACTAAAAATATTCTTGCAATAAACAAAAATTCATAATAAGTAAATGTTTAATAATGTGTACTCCCCCCCCCCTCCCTGCTTAGTAGTGACCTCAAAAATACTATCTGGTAATGATTCGTAGAGATTTTTAATCTCTTTTTGGTCAATTTCAGCCCAGCACTGTGTAACTGCTGATTTGAGTTCTTCAACATCAGAATATTGCTTACCACTTCCATAAACCTTACGTGCCACTGTTCCCCAGATGTTTTCGATTATATTTAGGTCCGGACACTTCGCAGAGCAATGTTGTTATCTTGATACCACTGTTTCACGGAGTTTGCTGTATGGACAGCAGCATTGTCATCTTGAAAAATCCACTCGGGTCCAGCCAGTTGTCGTCCTCTTCTCAATATATTATTATTTAATAATTCCAGATACGTAACTTGATTCATCTTTGTTGTGCAAATGTTTATTTCACTTTTCTTTTTGTATCCTATGGCTGCCCAAATTGTGATTCCACCACCACCGTTTTGGTGTGCACTCATTGTGATTTCCGATTTTCTTAAATCGTGTCAGTAGTAATGGAAACAGTCAGGCCCATCTAAAGTGAACCTTTTATCATCAGAAAAAAGTACATTTCGCCGTTCGTTTATCTATGACATGTGTAGTTTGCGAAATTCAAACGAGCAGTTTTATGCTTCGTAGTAAGTGGTGGTTTGGACTTGATTTTCTTGAGGGTGAGAACAGGTGTGGATGTCAGAACCCTTTGGATGGTTCTTAAATGACCCTGAATGCCAGCTTTTCTACCTATTTCAGCCGCTGATGATGCAGAGTTACTTGCGATGAGTCGAATCAGCAATGTTTGACTGCCTGATAATACTTTTGGTCTTGATTCCTTTCCATATGCATCGGGATTTTTAAGAAAATTTCGAATAACATGTTCACTTCTTCCTATTATTTTTGCAATTTCTCGATTAGATAGAGCTTCACCTTTATAAGCAAGCATTGAACCAATTTCTCTTTCCGTTCATTGTGATCTTTTTCCCATAATTAATTCTGACTACAAAGATAATGTGCATAATTAACGCAATTAATCATGACATCTCTTGAACGTTATAATTTTATAATAAATCGAAAATACCTTAAGATTTGGATTATTATGCTGTTGTAATGAATATTTTCAATGGTGCGTCTAAACTTTTGGCAGATCAGAAATCCTCTTCTTTTGCAAATGAATTTTTCGTAAATACTTGAAAGGTATTTTCCTACCATTCTACCCGACATCTTCATGGTATTGTCGTCACGCCTCAGCAAAAAAATTTGCATATAGTTAGCGTGTTCGGATATTTAGAAAATCATACAAAACATACTGCGTCTAAATTTTTTGGCATGGAGTGTAAATGGTCATCGAACTCTACTGAAAAATGAAGCTAAAGTTTCTAGTTTCTTGCTCTCGATAGGGCGGAAACTCCATTGAAAAATGGCGCTGCATGTGTTATCGGCCCAACTGCGCATGCAGCGCCGCCCTAACGTGAGCTAGAAACTGTAGTTTCATTTTCCGTTTCAATGAATTGGGCCAGACTTTGATTCAGTGTATTCTGCAAAAATTTTAAATAAATAATTATTAAACCAACGTGAATGCATTACACTGCTCACTCTTAACATTGGACATTAACTATTCGTATATACAGCTTTTTGATGTTGCTTTAATGTAGTTTCAGATTCATTTAATGTTTTTTAGAAATAAAAAATGCTTTTTCACATTGCTTTCATGTATGTTTAGAATTAAAAAATGTATTTTCAGATTGCTTTAATGTATGTTTAGAAATAAAAAATGTATTTTCTGTTTAATTTAATGTAACTTTACAAACTTTAAACAAATTTTAAAAATGCAATTTTATATAAATATAAAGTATAATTTGTCTGTAATCTACAAATTAAACTCTTCCAGATCAATGATTTTAGATCTCAAGCTGCAGCGACATATTGCGCTAAAAAGGGAAAGAGGTGTAAACCCTTTATGCGAAGCGCTTTTACATAGCTTTAGCGTCACGTATAAGCAGACGAATTTTTGAATTTCAAAAGTCCAGTCACATTACTCTTGCAAGTATGGCACAGCAAATTTTAGAGCCTCTTTGTTCTACTGGAATGTGTGCACCTACTGAAAGACAATCAGAAACAACAAGTTCAGGAAATTCAAGTTGTCAAAGAGCTGGCAGAGGTCGAGGAAACCGAAATGCTCAACCATCGCTTGATGTACATTACATATGTATTTTGTATAATCTATAAAATACATAGCATAATTATACGTAATACCATACTTATGTACCAGTAATACTATATTTATACTTATTTTACATATTTTCAATAGAATCCAAATGTCCCACGAAAGTATAATAAAATTTCAAATGAACAACGGCAATTAATTATTTTTCAAGTGGTTGATGAAGGGAAAACTCACGAGGAGGTACATACAATAAATATTGATGTGTAAAAAAATATTTTTTTCCGTTTTACTGTACTTACACTATTCTTACGTAATGCAGGTTGGAAAGATTTTCAAAATTACATCAGCAACAGTTTCATCAATTATTCGGACCTTCTTAAAGACAAATCGAATGGAGAAAATCCACAAAGGAGGCAGGAAGTCCATCCTAAATAAAGATGAAGAGGACGTGCTTATCAATTTTGTGACTGCTAATAACGATGCCACTTTGCGCCAGGCAAAAGAATATATGGAAACATGTCATCCAGAAAAATCAATTTCAATTTCGACAATTCATCAAATACTGAAAAGGAGAAGAATCAGCATGAAAACTCTGTACAAGATACCAAGAGCTCGAAATACACCTGAGACAATTGAGAAAAGAGCTGAGTATGCAAGGAAAATTATTCCTTTACAAGGTGGCGATTCACACATTGTGTACATTGATGAAGCAGGTTTTAACCTCCATCTAAGACGTCGGCAGGGACGAAATTTAATTGGGAAACGGGCAACAGTTACAACACCCACTAATCGTGGTGGAAATATTTCTGTTTGTCTTGCTATTAGTGAAGATGGCGTAGACCATTATGAGTGTTAACTCTCCCCATTTAATTCGGCACACTTGGTTAATTTTCTAACTACCTTGTTCAGTAAATTTCCTGAGAAACATTATTTGCATTATGGATAATGTACCATTTCATAAGACCCACAATGTTAAAGCTGTAATTGAAGCACATGGGCAAGAGGTTATTTATCTTCCTCCGTACAGTCCCTTTTTAAACCCTGCAGAGGAAGCGTTTGCTAAATGGAAATGGCTAGTAAAATGTGAGCATGAAGAGAATAGAGCTCGACTGTTAGTAGCTTTAGAAACAGCAGTGGTAAGTATTACAGTTAATGATTGTAAGGGGTGGGTTTTTCATGCCCGGGAGTATTTATATGCTTGTACACAGCGGATACCTATTCTCAATGACATTCCAGAAGGTTGTATACCAGAATCTGCAAGTGACACTGAATGAATTTTTCAAACATTTACAATTCTTTTTTCATATGTTGCTTACGTAATACGTATAATACACTGTTTCAGATTTGTATGGTTTATTTGTAATTTTGCATTTTTTCTAGCAATACATAATTGTTCTATGTAAATTTTTTTTGTTCTGAATTGTCTATATGTGTTTATTTATTTATTTATTTATTTATTAGCTAAGTATAGTATATCGGAGCTCGTCTAAGACCAGTATGGTATTACACCGACAAGTTAGGTCTTAGGGGCTCCATCATTCAAATTACAAACGTGATGTAGCAGAATGAATACAGAATAAAATTTTTTAAAAAATAAATAAAAAAAATAGATAATAAATAATGAATATTAATAAATATGGGTTAATGTCAGTTTTTTGAAGTGAAGGATAGTCTAATTTAATGAATATACAATATATATAAAGTTGCAAATTATTAAGTAGATAAATTTAATTATCAACAAAAATTATCAAAATATATATATAAGAAATGATACAATCTCATTAATACATTGGCAAAGAATAAATTTATATAAGGTTAAGATTAGAGGGAAGAGGAGAGGTTGGATGTATTTAGAAAGGGCTTTAACTTTCTTTTAAATGAGGCAGGGGTTGGAGCTTGCTGTAGATGTTCAGGTACACGGGCCCACCAATTTATACCAGCAACAGAAACACAGTTGTTATGATAATTTCGACGGGTTAATGGGCATCTTATTGAGGAGGCAAATCGGGTAGGGTAATTGTGAAAATCTTGTTGATGATGTATTATTGGAGGATTAGATACAATTAAATGTCCATTAATAATTTTAAATATAAACGTAAGTAATTGTTGGATATATATTTGAAAAATAGTTAATATTTTATAGTATTCAAAGTAGGGCGATACATGAGAACGTATTGGGAGCTTCAGAAGAATCCTAAGAAACCTTTTTTGGATGCGTAGGATTTTTGTTAAGTTAAATTTAGAGGTAGAGCCCCAGAACTGAATTCCATAGCAGATAGTTGAATGTATCAGTGTACTGTATAATAGTAATAATATTCTAGATGGAAGATAGTGATGGTGCGAGATTATGCCAAGTCGTTTACTAAGAGTCTTAGATAATTCTTTTACGTGATTGTTCCATGATAAATCCGGGGATATATGCAATCCTAAGAATTTAAAAGTTTCAGTAAAGGATAGAGGTTGAGAATTGTAGTAAATGGGTAATTCACGAGGTACAGATTGTTTATTCCGTTGTGCAAAGATCATGTATTTAGTTTTATTAAGGTTAAGAGATAATTGATTTAATTCGATCCAATTACTTAAGATAATCAGGGATTGATTGATAGAAGTTTGTAGATTCGCAATTGTACTATCAGCATAAGAGAGAGTAACAACATCCGCATACAAGATAGTGAAAGAGGGCGAAAGAGCATGTGATATGTCATTTATAAAAAGGCTGAAAAGCAGCGGAGATAGTATTGATCCTTGGGGAACACCTAGGTTACGTACTAAAGTTCTGGAAGTTATATTTCCTAAAGTTAAAGTATACTGTCGATCGGTTAAAAATTCAGTTAGCCAGTTTAGTGGGGGACCCCGTATGTTATAGAAGTTGGAAAGTTTATAAATCAGGAGGTTTATTGGGACAGAATCAAAGGCTTTTGAGAAGTCCAGGAATATAGAAATTACATGCCTGTTTTCGGTCATATTCATTGTTATATATTCCATTAATTCATAAATAGCAGTGTCGGTACCACGTTTTGGTGTAAAACCATGTTGTGTCGAGGAGATTAATTTTTTACTAAACACATAGTTAGATAAACGACTAAAATAGAGTTTTTCGAAAATTTTAGAGAATATAGGAACAATTGAGATGGGTCGATAGTTACCAAAGTCCATTGAATTTCCTTGTTTAAATATAGGGATAATCTTAGCACGTCGAAGACTTTTAGGAAAGGTTCCACAAACAATAGAGGTGTTAAAAATGTGAGACAGGGGAGTTGCTAAGCTAGAGGCTACTGATTTTATCATATCTGCTCGAAATCCGAGGGGGTCAATACTAACCGAAGGTTTTAGTTGACGTATAATTTTTATAATTTCTTCGGGGGAGGTTGGTGAGATAAAAAAGGAAAGAGGAACAGAGGAAGTAACATACGGGTAATGTAATATTAAGTTGGGTTCATTCCTAGTGGAAGGTAATAGTGTTTCCAGAAACTCCGTTAACAAAGTTGGGGTAATTACAGTAGGGTCAGAAAAAGGAATAGTTGGTGAGCGAGAGCCATGAATTAATCGGATTACATATATTACACAAATTTCTATCTAATTCACACAGAATCATTTTTTACTGTACGAAATTACTGCAATAGACCATTAATTACTGCAATAAAAATTTACTGCAGTAAAATTTTAAAAACAAATTACAGTAATGAAATTTCTGTAATTTGTTTAACTTCAATTTTATGTAAAATTGTAAATTTACATTAAAGCAATCTGAAAATACATTTTTTAATTCTAAACATGCATTAAAGCAATCTGGAAAAACTTTTTTTCAAAGTAAAAGTTCATTTAATCAAAATCAAAAAGCTGTAAATAAAAAAATTATTCAAGTAAGGGAATTCATATCATGCTAGGTGCCATATAGATCGCACTTGAGCCACTGCAGTCTATGCGGCTCCCTAGCTTCTCCAAACCATGGAGGCGCCGCTCTAATTGATTTAATGCATTTAAAATTAAACCATGCGATGAATGCGCACCAAACGATTGGTTGCGAAGCAGCATCCACAATGCAACGCGTTGCTCTTCCACAATACAATGCGTTTTAATTAGCTGAAGTATTTGTAAACAAGGAATCAGACCCACATTAGCCTGTTTGCCAATACATCCTAGATAAGTACCATCATCTAACATGGCACATAAAATCTCGACTGAATAATCGTAACGTGTTTTCTTTAATCTATAAGTGGTACCAGGAGCTCTTGGTGGTACCAGACAACTACCGACTACAGAGCCATACCCAAGAGTAATTATCACTCTTTTACTAAGCCTGATTATTTAAAATCACTATGTCATTAATGTACAGAAACGGTCAATTCATCGACTAATTAAAGTCGTTTCGATTGATTTACTAATTACTGCATTACTCTACTTGATATAGTAATGCAAGCTATTAACTGTTCTACAAGCTGTAGATGGCAATCATTCTTCTGGTCATCTCGCTCATCATTCATTATCGGCTGTCGTCCCAAGAATGCCCCAGCTATCCTCACGCTTCACGATTTATTTCTATCTTTTACCGAGAAATTCTGCAGCACAACATTGTTACCTCATTATTCTAACAGACCAATTGTTACAACGATCCATTGCAATAATACATTAGTTCATAAAGCAACTACAATTCAAAAACAAAATATGACTTCTGATAAAATTAAATATTACAACATAAACATATAAGTGTATTAAAAAAATCTAACTGATACACTGTCAGAGCGTCAACAAACAAACAAGCAAACATTTGCGGATGGCGTGCTACAATATGGACGAGAAGAGACGGTAGACGACGCTTGCCGCGTTTTTCTAGTATTTCTCCTCATCGGCTAAAGATGTCATAGCTCATCGAATATGAGCAACGCTGATTTCAGGATGAAGAAAACTATGAAAGGTAAGGAATAGACGACGACGACAGAAGGTCCTCAGTAGGAATAGGCCCAATCAATAATTTTGGTATTGGGATTGAAGAAGAGTTAATGTGCATGGAAATTATTTTATTGAAGTTTTGTCTACCTTTTAAGGCTACGTAAACAAGAGGCAGATAAAGAAGGTGATCGTGATCCTGATAATGGTGTCGATCGTGACGACGCTGCAGTTTGTCTTCTGGAGTTGGAACGCTACGTCCACGGACAGCCACGTCCAGCGCCCAAGAATGCTCGTCGATACGAAGGGTTGCCGCATCGTAGAGGTCAAGCCGGAGCACAAAAGCGGATTCTACGTGAGAGAAAAGGACAAGTGCGTTAAAGGTGACGTGAAGCCTCCGGTCGTTGCGGGAAACGACCCTCTGACCCCGAGCCTGCATTTGGACGCAAACGTTTCGTCCGCGTATAGAGAGAACTTGAGGTGTGGCTACAGCGCAGTGTACCGCGTCGACGAGTTCACCTCCAACGTGAGTGCAAACGTGACTTTTCTGGAGAACGAGGATACGCCAGTCAAAGACGAGTTCGTGAGAGTCGTGTGTACGCTACAAGGTCGTCTCGTGTTCGACAACGTTGTGCCCTTTGTTCAGCGCAAGAAGGACGTGGAGGAGCGTTGTCGGAAGCGGAAGGAAGCCATGATGACGGGTATGGACGATAAATTGAGCGTTTTGTTTATAATCATAGACTCCGTATCCAGGGGCCACTATCTGAGGCATATGAAGAAAACCGACCGCTTTTTGAGGGATCATGTGAACATGGTCGACATGCAAGGCTTCGCTACAGTAGGCAAGAATACGTTGCCCGTCATGACACCTATGTTGACGGGGAAGTTTTGGAAGCACTGGAAAAACACACTCAACCTCACGTCCCGTTCCAAGGTGGACGCTTTGCCTTTCGTGTGGAAGGCGTTTGCCGAACAGGGCTACAGGGTCCTCTACTGCCAAGACAAGGCCTACTACGACACCTTCTATTACTCCGTGGCCGGCTTCGCTACACAGCCGACCGACTACTATTATCGTACCTTGGGTTTGCACTATGAAAAAGCTAAGTTGTGGCCGCCGCCGTGCAACCGAGGCCGGTCCGAAGCGCGCATGATGTTGAAGTGGACGCGCGATTTCTTGACGGTGTTTGCTGGCGACCCCGTCTTTACGCTCACTTTCCTCTGCGCCCTGAGCCATGACTCTCTCAGCACGCTCCATTTGTACGATGACCTCGTATTGGACTTTTTCAAGCACCTAGACGCCGACAATCACTTGAACAGGAGCATGGTCTTTTTCATGAGCGACCACGGATTCCGATTCGGGAAAGTTCGCTCCACGTTGGTTGGACTTGTGGAGAACTACTTGCCCTTCTTGTTCATCATGTTTCCGCGCTGGTTCGCCTCCAAGTTCCCAGCGTACGCGTCCAACTTGAAAACGAACGCTAATCGGCTCGTCACGACGTTCGACATCCACGAGACACTTTTGGACATTCTTCACCTGGCGGATGTGGACCTAAAAGAGGAAGAATCCAAGACCAGCACATCCCAGGTTGGTCTTTTCACGCGCGAAGTGTCCCCCAAGAGGACATGCGCCAGGGCCTTGATTCCCATGAAATTCTGTCCGTGCTCGGTAAAGTACCCACTGCCGTTGAGTAGCCAAATGACACAGCTTCTCGCCTGGAAACTTGTGGGGGCCATCAACAACTTCACCGCTCTGTTTCGCAGCGTGTGTCATCCCATGCGCCTTCTGAGCGTGACGTATGCAAGGATGTATGGCGCAGACGAGCAGTCGCATCACCTTTGGTATGAGTTAATTGTGCAGGTGCGTCCAGGTTTGGGGATATTCGAAGGCACTGTGTTATATTCGAGCATGGACAATACCTTCGTCGTCCATCAAGAGGAAGTGCAGCGCATCAACCGCTACAACCGCCAGGGTGACTGCTTGGAGGATGGCGCCCTTAAGCCCTTTTGCTACTGCCGGCAACAACTTACCGCTAAACAGTTAAGATCTTTCAGAAAATAATGGATTTCTCTGTTTGCTCCTGCTCTTGCTAGCCCCATGGCTCACTTTTAACTTTTAACTCAACACTTTTTGTGACTTGGGGTGACAGGTTTTCACCTGTTTACTGTTCCTGGTTGTGTAGAACTTATTTACAAGCGTACGACGATTCCCGGCTATGTTATTTATTAATTTTGTGCGCAGCTGACGAAAAAGACAAGCCTGGGCATTGAAAAGATAACTGATCAGAGTTGTCTCTACAAGAATCCAAACTTCAATGTTTCCTACAAACCAAAAAATATTCAACATGGAGACAATGAAGGCTGGATTTTGCTCTGATTAGTATGGTCAGGTGACTTTTCGGTACTCAGGTTTGTTTTCTCGTCGGCTGCACGTTTCTATTTATGAGGAATGCATCAATTTAAGATGGCCTAATGTTTTCTTCTTTGTTGTCTTAAAGCAATAGCGAAGCGACCAAATTGTTAAAAAGTCGACTGGTTCAACACCTCCTAGAGAGAAGGCCTGCGCACAGAAACATCATCAGTGTATGATGATGATGTATCAATGTATGACGTGTTTGTTTGCATGCCTTCTCTCTAGGTGGTGTTGACTGGATCGATCATAAACTGGATTGTAAACTGGAAAAGACTGTGGATAACGACATGACCAACTGACAACAACCTCTTGTCCACAAAAGAATCTTTTGTGGACAAGAGGTTGTTGTCAGTTGGTCATAAACTGGATTGTTGTAGCTGTGCTGCTGCTGTTGTTGCTTTTCATTTTTTGTTCTCTCTAATAAATTTGTTTGTGTGGTTGTTATTGTTGAATTCTTTCACATTGCCTGTGAATACTGAATTTGGAAAATGGGCAGCCTCGCAGTGTCGTCGTTTTCACTCTTGGAAGCTTACTTGCTCTGTGATATCAAAATCAATCTTAGGCAAACAAGAGACAGGCCAGGGAATTCAAGTCACCTAATCATCGGCACAGATTACTTATTACACAGACGCGACAATCAATTGTTAGGAGTGGAAACTGGAGAACTCATTGTTTTGACGTCAAAACAATAAGCCATCCGGTTTCCACTTTAACAATTGAACTAACAATTGAATGTCGCACTAATAACTAATCTGTGTCATCGGGGTCTGCGCAACAGTGTAAACTTCATTGTTTTTCAGCATCCAATTTGAAAACAATGAAGGTTACATTGTTACTCGGACTAAGATGGTCAGGCGACTTTTCCGCGTCAGGACCTGTTCATCTAGCAAGCTTTGGAATATGGTCGGGGCGTGACCACCGAGAGAGAAGGCCTCCGCATTGAAATTTAGTACATTGTTACATCATCATAGATAGTGCTAATTCTGGGCTTATTATTAGTTGAAATACGAATAACAATGCACTATCTATGATGATGTAACAATCTATTACGTTTCATCGCAGAGGCCTTCCGAAGCCGACGCGATCTATACAAAGCCATGGCACTACGTCACTTGGCATTGTTGAAATCCCATCGGTTTTCGTGACGTTTTTTAAATATGAATTTTGTATTTTAGATAACTAAGTAAATAGAGTAGAATAAAATGCATTAATGCCAAACATGGGTCATTTACTTTTTTAATAAATCATTTTACTTTAAATTTTAAATATCCTTATTTTGTTCTTAAATTTATTTTTGCCAAACGTCACAAAATCTATCTGTTTGCATGATGTCACAAAATCAGTGCCACGGCTTGATTATATCGCATCGCGACGGCTTCGGGCCTTCTCTCTCGGTGGTCACAAGATAACAAGGCCTGGAAGCGGAAAAGTCACCTGATCATCGGGGTGCTAGCAACAATCCAACCTTCATTGTCTCCATCTTGGATGTTAACAATCAGTGTCTTTCCTTTTATTGGAAACAATGAAGATTGGATTGTTGCCTGCACCTCGATGATAAGGTGACTTTTCCGTGGGCCTCTTGTCTGGTCAAATGACGTATTTTAAAGATAGGCCCTGAAAGATAGGCCACCATACTTGAAGCAAATTGGGTAGCTCCGCCACCCAGAACTGTCATGGCCAACAGTGAGAGAAGATGATGGCCGTGAGAGTTCTGGGCGGCGGTGTCGTACGTTTAAATGATACTTCAATACACCTTTATCTTTCCGTTAAATTTGTATTTAAGTATTTTATTAACTGTTATAAGCAATTTTTCGATCATGGTTTCAATTTCGTTTCGATGGTCTTCAGTTACGTACGAGGGTCACTCCAAAAGCAATGCACAATATTTTTTAAAAATTTATCTTGTGTTCTACACCTTTGCATTTTATGGAGGTCATAAATACATATTTCCCGCTTCTATTCAAATGCAGTTTAAGGGCGTGTCTGAAAAGTAACCGCGTGGCGACCATTCGCGACCACTCGTGCCCAACCCGTCTCAAAAGTCTCCACGAGACTAGTCGTTGCCGGCTTGAAACTCCTCAGAAACTTTAGGTGACTGCGCATGTGCGTGCACTTAAAAATTTTACCTGTTCTCTGCTACAAATGCCAGGACTAAGTGATCGAGTTATTCAAGAAGCTAGTTTTTTTTTGTTTTGTTTTTTTTTTTAGTCAGTTTGGTATTTATAAGGATACATATTTTATATTTTAAATTATATTTAAAAGATAGAGTTAAATCATTGGAATAAAATGCTGAAATTAAACTTTATTTTTTTTTTCAACTTAACATTGTACATTGAGAATTAAATGAGCCTTAAATTTAAAAATATTAATATAAATTAAGAAATGAACTAAGCAAAGTGGAAAAATTTCAATTGTCTTTTTACTTAAAAGTTTTCGCGTTAATTTATTAGAAATTATTCAATTATTATCTAAGATTAATAATAATTGATTACTAATTAATAGCACCTATTCAGGAGAAGGCTTTTCTAAAGTAATTTTATTTTTACACAATTTTTTTTTCTGTCATTAATGAAATGCCTTTAATTCATTAATGAAGGAAGTTATATTTTTTTTATTAGCAGAGCATGATCAGCTTCTATGAATGATTTCACGCTAAAAATTTCTTCCACGCCTTACTAGAATTTTTGGCGTCGACTACTAAGGTCATTTTGCGCCTTTTTTTTTTTTTTACACAAGTTATATCTGTACGCAGCCCGGGACAAACACAAACATCCATGCCCGCGGCGGGATTCGAACCCACGACCAGCTGGCCTCGAGAACTACGCCCTAGCCCTCTCGGCCTCTCTTCCACACCTTCATTTTAGTTTTCGCTTCTACTAAAAGATTCGATACTCCCGCACTTAACATCTTTTCGCAGAGAGCCGCGAATGTCAGGAATGTAATTCTAGTAGAATTCATCAAGAAGCTACAAAAAAATTGAAGGCTAGAAAATTATAGTTTATTAATTTGTAATAAATTAACGTGAAAAATTAACGGACCAAGTGTACATTCTTATATGTAGCTTACTCCTAATAAAAACAAAATTGAAAGTTGTTTACTTTGTTAGTTCGTTTCTTATTTTATCTTAATATTGTATTTTATCTAACGCTAATTAGTGCTAATTGTATATAAAAAGAAAACAAAATTTAATTTCGAATTTTATTGTAATCATTTAATTCGAAAATATAGAAGATAGAATTTAAAATATAAAATATTTATCCTAACAAACACCACTGAAAAGGAGCTATCTATTAATACTAATTTATTAATTTGTAATACATTAATTTATTACAAATTAATAAATTAATGTGAAAAATTATTAAAATTTTAATAAAAAGAAAATTATAAGTTATTCCACGTTGTTTAGTATATTTCTTATTTTATCATTAACTAGTTTATCCTAGAACGATTAATACTATTATAATACAATTACACGTATTAATCGTCCTAGGTTTATCCATCTAGGTTTATCACTCATGCAAACATGTCTTAAATAACTCGATCACTTAGTCCTGGCATTCGTAGCGGAGAACAGGTAAAATTTATAAGTGCACGCACATGCGCAGCCATCTAAAAGTTTTGAGGAGCTTCAAGCCGGCAACATCACGAAGCGCGCATGGTCGAAATGAAAGCGTCTCAAAAAAGCCCCGCTCTCGACCAAGGGCGCCCACGGGCGACCGCAGGAGACCCTGGAGCTGGGTCATTCTGTGGTCCCCCGCGGTCGTTTAGAAATCAAAATGGCAGAGCGATTTAGAGTGGGAAAAAATCGTGGTTTTCGATTTTAATTTGTGAATAAAGGAGAACTTAATCGATATTTATTATTCACTAAATACATTTTATATTATTTGTTAAGTTTATTTTAAATATATATAGTAATATTTTAGTATCATATACATTGGCCTTTCGATGGTTTCGATTTCATTAAACAAACGCTATCGGGGGCACTCGACGTTCATTTTAGCCACATGAAGATGGGCAAAGAAATTAATTTTAAACAAATTTAATTGACTCACACCATCTCTAACAGCAACGAACAAAAAGGTGCATGAATGATCTGTAATTTTACAAATATTAGATAAATTTATAATCTTTAATTCTTATTTTAATGGCTTTTGAAAGTTTTCGAAAAATCATATACATGTATATTTTTTTTGTAAATATATTTTTTTCAGAGTTTTGTTATGTTTTACTTTAATATAGTTTTGATATATTTATAAATTCACATGAGTTTATATGTAAATATTTATATAAATTTAATCACTGTTACAATTTAAAACATACATTTGCTTCTCAACTTTAGTGTAAACTTTTTAATAAGAAAATTCTTTTATAATGAAAGTAGAAATTTGGGTGAAACAATTTATAATAATAAAAATAATAACAAATTTTTTGGAACTAATGATTAATAACAACAGTTTTATCAAAATATCAATATTTTGTACATTGTAAATTAAATAAATAAATTAGTCATTAGTTCCAAAAAAATTGCTATTATTATTATTATTATTATTATTATTATTATTATTATTATTATTATAAATTGTTTCACCCAAATTTCTAAAGTGTAAATTTAAAAAGTTATCAGTCATATTCCTCAACTGTATCCTGTATTAACATTGTTACAATACTTTACTTTCATAAATTTAATTTGATTAATTTGTATTAATTTCGTATATTATAATTTTTATCATAAATTTTATAGATATATTGTCATTTAAATGAAATGAAGTAAATCCCATTTATTTTTTTTCCTTTTATTTATTATTTTTTTAAAAGAAATTTATTAAATAGCAAACATTTAATTAAACAGCAAGATCTTTTCCCTTTCTTATTTTCTCTTCTTCAATGTTTGAGACAATACAAACGAATTTTTAATTGTGAGGTCTTCATCATGACATTCGTAAGATGAATGTCGCCATTGAAAACCTCGGAATCGTCTCAGAAGTTCCCAAGACCGCACACGACCATACAAAGTGACCTGGTAATCTCCTGGTCGCCGAGCGGTTACTTTTCAGATACGCCCTAAGTCGTTCCCGTGAGTGGCTCCATGATTGCACTGCTTCAAAATGGCTGCTGTACTGGACATTCGTCAGAAGCAACGTGCTGTGATCGAGTTCCTTTGCTGTGAGAACGAGACAGTGGGAAACATTCCCGAAAAGTTGAAAAAGGTGTATGGAGATGCAGTTGTCGATCGCAGTGCGGTTAGTCGGTGGGCAAGCAAACTCGCTAGCTTTACTACTTTCCGAAAAAAATGGACGAACGGAAGTTTTTTGCTCCCCGGAAGCAACTGCTGCGCAAGAGCGTGCCCCGCCCACCATCTTACTGAAAAGGATCTATAGGATTCGGAATATGCCTTCTAATTAATATCGTTTGTATGGTCCACGGTCTGGAATACAATTGTCCGAAAGCTCCATTGTTAAAAAGTGGTTAATGACAAAAAAAGCTCGATGGCGGCGCATGTTCGCAATGAGAGCGCATAGTAGAAAATTTGTTGTGATTTACGGCCGTGCACCGAACTCTTCAAAAATAGCCGCTCACTCCGTTTAATACAATGTAAAAATCACGGTCTAGATTCTATGGCACGGCCGTAAATCACAGGAAATTTCCTACAATGTGCTCTCAATGCTACAGTGCGCCCCCATGGAGCTTTTTTCTCATTAACCACTTTTTAACAATGGGAGCTTTCAGGCCATTATATTCTAGACCGTGGTATTTTCTTATAACTCTCTCGAAGCATTGTTAATGTAGACTTTCGCGATACCGGCGCCAGTTGTTGAGGGCTTCCTGAATAGCACCTCGCAACCTGATATTAGCGTGGCCTTCGAGATATTAGAGAGGTTAAGCAGCACGTAAACGCGAACGCGAGGCCTACGAGATAACAAGGCCTGGAAGCGGAAAAGTCACCTGACCATCGGGGTGCTAGCAACAGTCCAACCTTCATTGTCTCCATCTTGGATGTTAACAATCAAGGTTTTTGCCGTTTGTTGGAAACATTGAAGGCTGGATTGTTGTTATAGTATCCCGATGGTCAGGTGACTTTTCCGCTTCCAGGCCCTGTTATCTCATTTGGCGTCGACGCGTTATGTGTGACGTTCCCAATCTGAAATGACGTAGCATGTGACATCAAATATTCACGTTAACGTGTGGACTCTGCGTAGACTCAGGTTACCGACGGGGCCAACGAAATAACGGGCCGCAGCCAACACCACCTAGAGAAAAGGCCTGCTCACGGAAACGATATACATTGTACATCATCATAAAAAGTCATAATAATAAGCCCCAAATTATGACATCGTAAATTAAGGTGGTCGTTGAACTAGGCAAAAAACCAGGGTTAATGACTTTTTCTGCCACTGGTGGTATCCAGTCTAATAGGTCCCTAATTTTCTTCGTATTCTATGGTCAGCAAATAATATTTATTTATATGGCCTTACTTACTGATCATGGTTTAAATTAACTGCTAAAATATAATAAACGCTGGTTTTAAACCTAGCGAATGGCTGCTAATCGGACCCGATAAGACCCTTCGCCCCCTATAGTGATCTTCTTCATTAATCTGATACAACAATGGTGGGATGGGATAGTTCAACGACCACCTTAATTTACAGATCATGGTTACGGCCCAGCGCGGAAAAGTCACCTGATCAAAGTAGTCCATCTGCATGTTTCCATCTTGGATTTTAACAATCAGTATTTTTTTTTTCGTTTGTTGGAAATAATAAAGCTTGAATTGTTGTTCAGACCTCGCTAGTCAGATGATTTTTGAGTGCCCTAGCCTTTCTCTTGTTGGCCTCAGTTCCCGACAAGACCAGCTAGATAAAGGCCCTGAAGGGAAAAAGTCACCTGACCATCTTAGTCCAAACAACAATGTAACTTTCATTGTTTTCAAAAAATGATGGAAAGATGGAAACAATGAAGGTTACATTGTTACTTGGACTAAGATGGTCAGGTGAATTTTCCGCGTCAGGCCTGTTTATCTAGCTGGATTTGGTATTAAATGTATTAAATTTCAATGCGTAGGCCTTCTCTCTCGGTGGTCACGACTATATAGAAGGTATACGCAATCCGCCATTGTTGGTCAGTTTGGTGTTGCACAACCACCATTGTCTTTAGATAGTAGACAATGACAACCACCCACATTAACCAACACCACCTCTACCTGACCACCGAGAGATAAGGCCTCCGCAATGAAACTGCATACACATCATAGATAGTGCAAATTCAGGGCTTATTATTGGTAGAAATACGAATAACAATGCACTATCTATGTGATGCAACAATGCATTCAGTTTCTTTGCAGAGGCCTTCTCTCTCGGTGGTCACGCCTCTACTCAAAGCCTGTGTCACGAAGCATTGCGACAGTTTCAGGCTCCAGTATTTTAAGTCATCAAAACAAACTGAGAAATAATGCTGGAGTTTGTCTGTCGCCATCCGTTGGCAACAGATGGCGCCTTCCGCAATCAAGAGATCTCTGTTTATATATGATCTTTGATTGCGGAAGGAAGGAGAGAAAGCGGCGCAAGAAAATGGACAAATGAAAAAAGGTGGTTGAGCGGGAGCTGCGAAAAGGGGACTTGGCTACCGAGATTGGAAGGGAAAGGTCGCCCTTAAAGATTGAGACTTTTTCTCGAAAAAGGAAAAAGGAAGACGGGCCAACGACGAGTGCTTTAGAGAGGTCAGCGGCGAGAGAAAAGAGTGAAGCCAATGCGTGCGCCAGTTCAACAGACTTACAGAACTATGCTAGTTTGTCTAATGCGACGCCTAATCTTTTTATGTCCTATTGTGCTGCTTCAGATTTTTCTCCAGTTGCCAACGTCGAGAGCTTGTCCGGAGCGGATTCATCGTCAGCGGTTACAACGTCGCCAGCGGACGCCTTCGTTTTCTACGAAAGAAGAGTAAGCCGGGCGGAACCGAAAACGGCGTGGAAAGAATCGGACTGCTCCGCCTCAGCTTCCGTAACCAAGAAAAGGGGAAAGAGGACAGCGCCTATTTCCAGTGAACAATTTTCCTGTGCACCCATACCAGGGGCAAGATTCCTATCATCTTCCAGCGAGACGTTCCTAGTGGTTGTAGTGGGACTACAAGCGAAGGATTGTTACGGCGTATATCCCGACGAGGAGTTGACGCCATTTTCTTCCACCGACGACATAGCCGGTGTATTTCCCTGGACCAGTTCAGCTTTTAGATGGGAGAGTCTAGGCACCTTTGCCCCACTTTCGAGGTAAGCCAATTTTGCTTAGAAGCTATTCCATTAACGCAGTTTCACTGAAGGGTGTTATGTTTGGAAAATGTTCTGCAGCAAACTGACGAGACCTCTCTAGCTTTATCAGCTCTTGCTCTCCGCACTTTCGAATAGTCAGTACTATAATTTATGCGCGTAAGAAAGTGCCAGCAAACCTTTTATCAAGATTAATGGGGACGATTATGCAAAGCATCTTTTGCGTAGTTCTTTAATTATTTCTTTCCAAAGCCAAAGGGCTCTGTAAAAGTTTTGTTTGTTGGTAATTGGGGGCTTAGCTTTTATTGGGTGAGTTTTTTTTAGAAGCTCAATTTACTTGGTGGCTTTTAAGGGTCTCTTCGTTTGTTAAGTGCGTGGAAGGCGCGTTTATGCGCGGTAGCATTGGAATACAATTAATGGATTCTGTATTTTTCTTTCTAGCTTCCCGTTGCGTAAACGCGATCCAGTTTTTGGACCGCAGTGGCAGTAGGTTACAAGCGTTTGTGCTGGACCCGGTATTTAGAAGCAAAGCAAGTTTTGCAAGCAGAGTCGCTTAGCTTAATTTCAATTGGACTGTTTTTGAACTGGATTGGGCCGGAAAATTTCTTGGTTCGATTACGACAGAGAACCGTAACGCATTTCACTTGTTAATGCGGTTCCCAGCCTACTCACCGAAGTAGTAGTGAATATTAGTGGACTTTATTTGTATCTAATAAATTTTTGTAATGGGGATTTTCCACGTGTTAGTGGAATTCCCTTCCATAATCATATTATGCTGTTCAAGAGCGTAGCTTACCTAAGTTTAGGAAGTGCGCCCAGTTTTGCTTTAATGATTAAGTGTATTGTTATTTAATGGATAGAATTAAAAATATGATTATTAACAATTTATAACATGTATACTCCTTGATCACTTATTCTCTTGCATCTTCATTTTTCCACTGCGCGTGTTCGTGACAGCCCGAGCGCGAAAACGTCATATATTGTTACATCACCTAGGTAGGGTATTGTTAATCATATTTCAACCAATAATAAGCGCGAAATTGTCCTACAATGTTTAATTTTTCCGTGAGCAGGCTTTCTCTCTAGGCGGTATTGTATTATAGCTGCCGCCACATAAGTTGAACGATCTTTTTGACATGCGCAGTAAGTCTTCTCATCAATTTGCTTTGTCTGGGTTTTACCCATGATGCACTTGTTCTACTATAGTAAAGGCGGAGATATCGTTGAAACGAGGAAAGCCTATTAAAAGTCATAATATAAAACAAATTGCCTTCGAATCGACTATTCTGCGTCATTTTTTAATTTATTAATTTCATTTATCTATTTAAAAAAAAAACGAAAATGGAAACTAAATATAAATACGATAACAATGTTTCGAAAACGAACGCGGATGCTTTCATGGAATAACTAAGCGATTTACTTCCCGTTAGCGTCTATTGGCTGGCGTTATAAATGACGTCATCCTGTCGTTCAACGAGGTCAATGTGAAATACAAGGGCCTGTCGCGGAAAAGTCACCTGATCATAGCAGTCCGACCAACAATCAAACTTTTATTGTTTTCAACAAACGAAAAAATACTGGTTGTTAAAAACCAAGATGGAAACAATGAAGGTTACATTGTTACTCAGACCATGGTCTTTTAATCCTCTGGTCTGTGCACTCGCGCGAATTCCTTTGTTGGAGGCTAACAATTGAACTTTTGTATTTACTGAAGAGCCGATTTTTGCCCCCTCTATTGCATGACTTTAGCTACAGCCCAAACTTAACAATGTATTTTAAGCTTAACAATGCATTACGTGTTCAGCAACAAATACTTAACATTAGCTGACAGTTTTGTTAGGTTGTACCAATGACGTATATTAAAGATAGACTCCGAATCCTATTGTCATGGCTGAAAGTGAGTGAATCTGATGCAAAACACATGGCTAAACACGAGAGTAGCTGATTAATAATTCTTTCACACGCCGATTACGGAGTGATAAGTTTATCTTTTCGTTTACTTTGTATTTGAAGTATTTTATTATATTTTATAAACAATTTTTCGATCATGGTTTCAATTTCAATTTCGTTTCGATTGTCTTTCAGTAACGTATTTTCATTTTAGTTACGTATTTTTGATTTATTTTTGTGGAAAATGATTCCTGATACTTTTTCTTGTCTGTTTGTACAGTTGTAGGCAGAACAACTTTGAATAATGGTTTTGAATTAATTATTCCTCGGGCCCAAAATCTTCATAAAGAAAGCAGCCAGACAAGTAATTACTCCACGGCTCACTCCTGCCCAGAACTATCATGGCTCAATTTGCTTCACTTTTTGCCGCTGTAACAATAGGATTCGGAGTCTATCTTTAATATACGTCATTGGGTTGTACGATCGTTAAAATACATTGTTAAGTTTGGGCTATAGCCAAATTCAAGCAATAGAGGGGGCAAACTTCAGTAAATACAGCAGTCCAATTGTTGACTCCAACAATGGAATTTGCGCGAGTGCACAGGCCAGAGGATTAAAAGACCATGCTCGGACTTTTATGGTCAGGTGACTTTCACGCATCCAGGCCTGTCTTTCTAGTTGGCTTTGGTCGTTCAACTTACGTGGTCAGACGACCATAATGCACTGCGCGTTTGACCAAAGATGGCGGAATGCGTATACTTTCTATATAGTGCCTTATCTTTATAAGAGGCGTTGTCTCGATGCGGGAAAGTCACCTGATCATAGTAATCCGGCCAACAATCTAATCTTCATTGTTTCTAACAAACGAAAAAATATTGATTGTTAAAATCCAAGATGGAAACAATGAAGATTACATTATTACTCGGACCATTGACCTCCTTTATTATTACAGACCTGTTTTACTGAATAATTCCCATTGCTGCTTTTGGCATTTCTCAATTTTGCCATGGCGCTGTTTAACCTCCCTCTCTGATTATTTCCATCAATGGTTACATTGTTGCTTGGACTAAGATGGTCAGGTGACTTTTCAGTGACGTTAAAACCAAACTGAATAAGCTTTCATTTAATTAATTAAATTTAGGTTTGTTTTTTTTATTCGCTATTTAACTCCCTTTTAAAATAAAAGATTCTATGCAAAAAAATTTTTTAATAAGTTATGTATTTTATTATTTGTTTGCACTACATTTTGTTTATCTTAGTTGGTAAAATAAAGGGAGGTTAAATGGCAAAATTGAGAAATGCCAAAAGCAACAATGGAAATTGAATGTTTGTACAGACCATTCAGAAACATCATGTAAAATGAAGATCGTCTTTATCACTAATTTAACAAAATTAATTCCAATTAAATGATACATCAAAATCTATAAAACCTAAAGACCATAATCGGCCTATTGATCCTCTTAGGCTTATTGCGAATATTGGAATGGCGTTTCCTGAATATTAACCACGGTCTATAGATATTCATGGTCATCGAGCTCCATTGTTAAAATGAAGCTAAAGTTTCTAGCTCCTGGTAGGGCGGGAACACTATTGAAAAGTGGCGCTGCATGTACAATCTGCCCAACTGCGCCTGCAGCGCCACCCTGTCGGCAGACAGAAACTTTACTTTCGTATTCAGTTTCAATGAAAATCTCTATCGCAGGTTGCGGTCGGGAATAGTGCGATCTATGCGGCACCTGGCGCGATCTGTTTTCCTTAGCTTCTCGAAACAATGGAAAATGGCCGAAGCTCGATGACCATGAATATCTATAGACCGTGATATTAACTAATACTAACAACTTACTAATTGCTTAAAACCTATTTTTGCATACAATTCTGAGTTTCGTTGTACTGATATCATAAACTTTATTGTTATTTATAATGAATTGTGATTTTGTGTGGTGCCCTGGGGATCCTACTTGTCGGTCCTGGACCATACCGGCTTCCTTCGGGCACCATTTGTATCTCAGTATTAACAATTAAAAAAAAAACAAAAAAAAAACAAACAAACAAACGAATAAACAATACATCGGCATTTAAACTTCAATTCCGTATGCATTTTTTTTCAAGGGATTCAACATAGATGTTTGTCGTATTTGCCAATTCTTGCACAAATGTTAACTAACCCAACGTCACAAAAATTTTCTTACAATTGTTTCCTTATGCTTGTTTTATCAGCCCGCGATTTATGTCTTTGAGACCCCATCGTGCTTCAGTTTTTTTTCTTTTTTAGACATTCATGTTGAGATTATTGAAAAATATAAAAATGAGTTATTATAAATCTAATTTGCATAGCAAAAGACGTTTACTCGGACATTGAAGAAAGGAGAGGGTGAATGATTTCAATCAATGAGCTCTTAAGTATTTAAAAATCCAATAAGAAGTAACTTTAACAAATTAAAAAAAAATAAGATTTTAGAATAATAATAATTATTGACGAATTAAAGGAGCACAGAAGTAATAAAAAAAATATTTCAATTACTTTGCCTCCTGTGAGGATTGAACTCACGACCCCTGGTTTACGAGACCAGTGCTCTACCTCTGAGCTAAAGAGGCGACCCGTCCTATTATTCTTACGCCATCAACATCCACTATTTAGAAAGAAGAAAAAAAAAACAGGATTAATGAACATAAAGGCTGAATTTAAAATTTCAAGAGTATCTTCATACAACCTTAACCTAAATGCCTATTAATTAAACTGCCATTTTCTCAAATTATGATGACACGTTCAGAAACTAATCAAGATATGTGAGTCCATATTTTTTATATCATCTGCGAGCTATTTCGCATTTAAAAAATATTTTTGCAAAATAAAAGAAAGGAGAAATGTAATTGATCTTTTCCATGAAATTCAGTACAAAATAAATAAAATTACGCAAAATATCAACCCGTCCCCGGGTGGGATCGAACCACCAACCTTTTGGTTAACAGCCGAACGCGCTAACCGATTGCGCCACGGAGACAATTGGCGTAAATTACTTTCTTTCAATCTTTCAAATAATATCTTAGGATTACGCTCTGAGTCACCAATATAGCTATCTGGAAAATTGAAATTTTCTTAACGAATAAATGGCAATGTGCACGAAAAATTTGTCTAAAAGCATGGTGGAAGAAAAGAAGGTGTGTGCAATTTGATTCATGCGCATGTCGTGACGTCATGTAGATTGCACGGCCGTTGTAAAAGGACACGCGGGCTATGTATCGTTCGTATAAAATTTAATATTAAAATGTATTTAATTTTAATTATCATTTTCTGCTAAATACAAGGCTTCCCCTAATAGTTAGTAAGTATTTAATATTACCTATGTTGTTTCTAATTGGTTAGGATGGCAATGACACGCACATTTTGCAATCCACATGACGTCATGCGCGAAACTGTTCGTAATTGAGAATCGAATTGCACACACCTTGTTTTCTTTCCACCATGTCTAAAAGTATGACCTGTTAATTTTAAACTTTAACTTCCGCCGCCATTAGATATCACGGAGGGCCACAATTACTGAGCATATACAGGGTGGTTAATAACTAAATTCGCCTACTCAGAGCCCCCTAGAACCGATTGTGATGCAAATTGAAATGTATGCTATTCAGACCATGCGGGAGAGAATTCCGGAAAGAAAAAAATTAGTGCAAATTTTCATCACCAGGTAAAAATATGGTGCCTTGAAATGACAAAAGGAGATTTTAAAACTAGTTTTATTGTTTTAAACAAGCAGGCAAGGTTTTTGTTTGATTACAGCATATGTTCAATGACATTGTTGCAAGAAGAGTTTCCCGGGGAATGTCTGAGACATGTCGTCTAATGCTGGCTTTCAGCTCAGGCACAGTCCATACCACAGTATAAGAAATAAGCAGTATCACCATTAGGCGATTTTCGCGTATAGCCCTTTCTTCTGCGCATGCGTCAGTTTCCCTAGCGGTCGCTATGCGAAATTACTCTTGTTTGCTGTACGAACTATAGAGAATGTTATTCTAAATCGTTTGATATAAGCAAAATTCACATACAATAACGGGGAAAGTCAAGAATTAAATTTAAATTTAGAAAATGTATTTTTTATTCTCTGGTTTCATTGTTTAAAAATCATTTAAATATTATGATTTTTAACCATGGTGTATTCCATCAGACATAGTCATATTTAATAAAAAAAAGTCGTTTGCTTTATACTATTAGAAAACATGAATATTTCAAAATCCTATAATTGCTAATTAAATATGGAATTAGAGAAAGAAAAAACTATATTCCATACATTTCAAATACAATTCCAAGATGGACAATAGATCTAACTTCATATACGTAATTTTATTATAAAAACTTATATTGACCTGGAAAGGTTATGTAAAGATAATGAAGATTAAAAAAAAAAAATTTTTGTTTTAGAGAAATAGGCTTTGCTTATTTTTAATTTGGATGTTATGATTATGTCATCAAACCATTGATATGTACCAATAATTTTAAAAATCAAATTGAAACATTGAGGTGGAATTTGTTATAAATATAAATATAAATATAAATATAGTAATATAAAGCATTTAAATAACCTCTACTCAAAAAAAAAACTCACAAAATTAATGATTTTAATAAATTTTGATAAATAAACCAGGTAGTCAACATCTAGCTAAGATACACAAGCTAAGGGACATTCACACTCCTTACTATAAATATATCCCCGACACTGTCTTAGAGAACACCACACATAAACTATATTTTGACAGAGCTATAATCACTGACAAAACTATCCCTCATAACAGACCAGACATTACACTAGCAGATAAGCAAAACAAAGTGACTTACATAATTGATATCTCCATCCCCAATACACGCAATTTACAAAAGACATACACTGACAAAATCACTAAATATACGGATCTTGCACATGAAATAAAACGCCTTTGGGAAGTTAACAGAGTACACATTGTTCCTATCGTTGTTTCTGCCACTGGGGTTATTCCACACTCACTACACAAAAGCCTGTCAACACTAAATTTAAACCCACACTAAATTTAAACAGAAAGCCAAATTCTAAACACCTGTCACCTAGTAAGGAAATTCTTACACCTAAACATCAATACTCCCATGAGTGCATAACTTTCCCTCCCTCTCATTTGAGTCCCTTGGGCTTTGGCCCTCTTTTGGGTCCGCCTCTGGGATTGGCTTCCGGACTTGATCCGAGTTTGGCTTCCCCAAACAATGATAATAATAATAAAATCATACTTAACGGCGTGTGATAAAAAATTCAGAAGCTACTTTTGCAAATTTGCACATGCCCCAAATTTATTAAAAAAAAATATCATGAAAGAAAGTTAACACATCAATTCCATTTTATGCAAAAAATTTTCATTAGATTTTTTTCCCCCTAAACATATAAAAATAAAAATTTCTATTGTGTAAATTTTTTTAGTTCTGTGTTCCAATATTGTGCACAGAGATTATTCTAAAGCAATAAATTATTATTTTTAAATATGAAACTGTTTTTTGTTTCATCGTATTTTCATTTAGTTTTATTAACTACAATGAGTTATATTTCGGTTTTTTTTTAATTTTCCTAAAAATATAATTTGTTTTCATTTGTAAATTTATATGAAATTCAGATTGGAAGCAATTATAATTCAGATTTTAAACATTAAAAATTTTTTTAAAGCTTTAAATTATTTGTAAAAACCATTTTGTTATCTTTATTTAGATGTATAATTATAGAATTCTTATTAATAAACATACAAAACAGTTTTTGCAAATTTATTTTTAAATTAAAACGTTTTCTAGTGAAAATGAACACTTAGATACATTGTAAAACTGTTAATTTCGCATAGCCACTACTAGAGGTCTCTGTTCAGGAAGTGTATACGCCGAGATCAAAGGTTCCGACAGGTTGTGGTGATACTGCTTATTTCTTATACTGTGGTCCATACGCTTTGTTGATATAAACGATCTTTTAAATATCCCCAGACCCAAAAATCTCACGGGTTCAAATTCGGAGAACGTGGAAGCCACGCATCTGAAAAACTTCTAGAGATCACACGATCATCTTCAAAGTTGGCACGAAGCAGTTCCTTCACTTGTCGACCAATATGAGGACAGGCCCATTCTTAGGTGTATGCGGCCCTACGCGGGGGGGGGGGGGTCCAGGGGGGGCTGCGCCCCCCCTGGAAGCTCTGCGAAAATGCGTGGAAATTAGACCAAGGAGACGTTTTCCTGTTACGTTACGTTACGTTTTCCCAAAGCCCCGCCCCCTGCTGCTTCCCTTCCCCTGCCTCCGAATTCAACTCAGGATGATCAATTTCAGGATGAGGAAGGTAACGTGAGTGACACGACGGCTGCAGTGCCAATTAAAAAAAAAACCGGGGGATCGAGGGCGCCTCACGGGGGCCCCCTCACGTTCGGGGCCCTACGCGGATGCGTAGTCCGCGTATGCCTAAGAACGGGCCTGATGAGGAGGTGCTCCATCTTGCACGAGACATTAGTTTCCAAGCATCGTCGTTCTCGCAAGGTAGGAATCACATGCCGTGCACTTGTCACAGAACATCTTACAGGACCTCGTTGTGTCACTTCCTCAAAGAAAAAGGGGCCTAGAATAAAATCAGCGGTGAATCCACGCCATATGGTTACGTAGCCAGAATGCAATGGCTTTTCATGCACGACATGGGGGAGCGAGGCACCCTATTTGCGGCAGTTCTGCGTGTTCACCGCTCCTTCTAGGGTGAAATGTGTTTCGTCTGACCGTAAAGTGTTCAACAGCTACAGGTCATCAACAATCAACCTCGCCAGAAAGCGATAAGCAAAGTCAGCCCGTTGTTGGGATCTTGAGGCTTTAGCTGTTGTGCCAGATGATTCTTGTATGGGTACCAATGCAGAATGAACTGCAAGATCTTTCGCACCGTAGACCATGGGATGGACAACTCGCGTGCTGTTGCTCTGGCACTTGTTGCAGAATGTTGAGAAGAGGCAGCTCTGTCCACCACTGCAACAGCCACGTCCTCAACAACTTCTTCTGCTCTCTTGCGTCGTCCTCTTCCTGGTGCGACAGCCAAATTGCCGGTCGATTCGAATTTCTTTATCATTTTTCGCAACCCAGTATCTGACATGGGCCCTTTTCGCAGTCTTTTTAGACGACGGTATGCTTGCAATGCTGGACTGCTGCTATCATTCTGGTAAAACAACTTTACCAACAGTGCGCCTGCTTTCTTGCTTAAAACCATGATCTTTCGTGAAAGCTTTTCACTAAACATAATGTAATGAATGGATCAATCCATTCCATTTTGGGTATATTGACTTTCTAATTTGAAGAAACTTTCTGCTAATAAGGCCGATATAAAACAATAAAACTATTCTTTGCCTGCTTGTTTAAAACAATAAAACTATGTTTTAAAATCACCATTTTTCATTCCACAGCGCCACATTTTCACCTGGTGGTAAAAATTTGCACTATTTTTTTCTTTCCGGGATTCTTTTCCCCATAGTCTGAATAACCTACATTTCAATTTGCATCACAATCATTCATTAGATTGGGCTCTAGATGGTTCTGAGTAGGCGAACTTATTTTATAACCACCCTGTACATGTGCATGTAAATGTATTGTATTTAGTGACCGATCTTTATAGCAGATTTTAAGAAAAAAAAATATTCTCTGACACTCATGCAACATTGGTCAAGAAAAGAGGGGAAAAAAAGGATTTTTCAAACGGCGCTTTTATCATGTTTTTTATTATAATATGAACGGGGCCCACGCGCAGTTTGCGCGATAATTATTTTTATCAAATTCAATTCATTCAAATTGTTTCCTTTGATGAACTCGCAATTTCTCTTTTATTTATAGTTTTGTGACTGATTGATGATAAAAATTGTTGCTCAGACAACAATGGTCAGGTGACTTTTCAGTTCCGGCGTGCGCTTTAAGTGAGCGCCAACATTGCTTAAACGTGCAACAACAATGCAAAACTGTTTCCGTGACGAACTCACGTGTTCTCCTTTATTACACACTTTTATTGAACTTCACTTGTTTGTGTGTTTGTGCGCAAATTTTGTAATCAACATTTTGCCCACTTCCTGGCTACCTACATTAAATAACTTTCCTCAACGGCATCTTATCGATGACAATGCACGTTTCAATCGTTAGTTTCCCTAGTCTTTCATTTATTCGTAAGTTATTTAATATTTAAGTTTAATATGTATAAAGGGAAATCATGACTTAACGACTGCCCGTATTGTTGTTTATTGTTAATTGTCTTATGTAATTGTTGTTAATTTGATCATCAATGCTAGCAAAGTTGTTGACTGTGGAGAACATTGTTTATGATTAGCTAGCGTAATGTATTGTAAACGCTTTCCCGAGACGTGGCCGACTGGGCAGATCTCCAAGGTTTTTTTGGTTTTGTAATTATCATAGAAAATCTTATTTTTTTAAATAAAGACTAAAAAGAATAAAATAAAATGTATAAAATAAAAATTTTAAAGCACACACTTTCACCTTAAAAAGTGCAGTAAAAAGTAATAAATCGAATTTTTTTAAAAAAAAGTAATAAATCGAATTTTTTTTAAGGTGAAAGTGTGTGCTTTAAAATTTTTATTTTATACATTTTATTTATAGTTGGATCTCTTCAAGCTGGCATCAACAGTTTGTAAAATTAATAAGCTTAATTTTGCAACAATAAACAACGGATACATTTAACCCTCGTCATAACGAATTGTTTGTTGTGGCCATTGGACAATTCGTATTAATGAATTAGCACCATTAGAACACGAACCAGTGAACCGATTTGAAAAAAAAATTTTTTAACATGCATTGTCATCAGCCCTGTATCAAGTTTCAACTCTCTAGCTTCTTGAGATTTAATATTGATTACAAGATTTGATCCAGACACACAGTTTCGGACACTCCTTCAGAAAAGCAAGGTAGATAAAAGCGTATAAAAAGTTCGTAACGCATAACAACATCAAATTTGTCCAGCAGATCAGAGTCATTCGCAGTTCCCTTCCAGAACAAATGTCCTAGTTTCTCACATATTTTTGGCCAAAATTATATTTAAAAAAAAGACTTATAATATCATTCGCAAAAATTCCGATTGGAATCAATCTTACAAAAAAATGTCATTCCGTCAATTTAAGTTTTACTATATTTTAAGCTCATTTTAAGTTTCTATAGTCATTACAGGAAAAAAAAAGTTGATACCGACATGAGATCTATTACTATGTCTTTTTCTATCTCAGCAAATTCTTTCGTCTTTTTTTTTTTAATAGCTAATTCTGCGAGGGGGGATCTATGGTACTCAACTTTTGCGAGGGATCAAAATGTGGAATAAATATATAATATTACAGTAATTTCACTATTTTTACAACGTTTTTTCCAATTTGATTTTTCTGTTTGTTTGAGTGGGATCTTTGAATCAATTTTTCGGCTACTTCCTGTTGTTCAAACGACTTCATATTTGGCACTGATTCATTTCCGATTTTAATCTAGTTTCAATTTTTCAGTCTTTCAATTAAATAAGTAAATCTCCTTTATTAAAGCAATAAATGAGATAAAAAATAAATAAAATAATCAAAATAAAAGTCACCAATGCAAGTCCCAATGAAACTGGATGAACTTGAAGAAATGACGAAATCACAGACTTGTAGAATTGGAACAAGACTCGAGTGTAGAAAGTTGACAGGAAGGTAGAGAATCGAGTTTCATCCAGTTTCGTCGTTTCTTCAAGATCATCCAGTTTCATCGGGACTTGCATTGGTGACTTTTATTTTGATTAATATATTTATTTATTTCATTATTTTATCTCGTTTATTACATTAAAAAAGGAAATATACTTATTTAACTAGTTGTTACCCGCGGCTTCGTCCGCCCGCGCCATCTGTTGAGGAGAATTACAAAGCAAAAGCAGATAATTTTAAATGAAAACCCCAGAAAGTGCGGAAGGGGGGGGGGGTCGTAGGGGGCTGATTTTTGGCGATAGAGCAGGTCCTTTATTGATAAGCCTGCTCTGAAAATTTCAAGTCGCTAGCTCAAACATCCTAGGAGGAGATAGAATTACAGATAAATAAATAAATACACGCAAGAGTTTTAGTATATAGATTGAAAGTTTGCACACCACTACTTCTCTTATATAATAATTAAGTTTTTAGCACATTTTCTATATATAGAAATGTGCTTATGTGATCGGTTTGTCCAGCTGTCCGTATGTAGACAATCCCACAATTCATTGCGTTCGCGAAACAGCCACTTTTCCCACTTTTCTCACTTTGTCGTTCGAGAAACCGCCATCAGTGAATTCACGGTGTTCGAGATTACATCCAGAATTCACTTTTCCCTCCGACTTCCTGCCACTTTTCTCACTCGCTCCAGAGCCAGTGGAAAAAGTGAATACCCAGAAATCATTCTGAATATGGCTGCCACAGGACCGAAATTTTTTAAAGTTAACATAAAAGACCCCATTACAGGGCAAATTATAACTTTGACTATGGCGGAGGAGCAGTTTTCATGTGCAGGCTGTTGGATTCGATCAACTGGATCGATTAGTTTATGCCCGATCTTCAAAAGCAATATTCAACTGAAACTTTGTTTAACCTGAAGTGGCTTTGGACCTCGATCATCCAAACGAAACATTTTGCTAATGTTTCCTTGAACGATCGTCAGTTTTCATTTTCTTTAATGCTGCCATGGCAAACGTGCTTTCTTCTTCGTCGTCATCGTCCGATTCTTCGTTCTGATTTTTTCTTTCATTGCTAGGCAACTCTTTTCCAAAAAGCAAAAAACCCAGCTGCGGAGATTAATGACACTACGCTCTCCATGTTTGTCGCCATGTTTATTCACTGAATCGTTCGCGATTCTCTTGCTTCTCGTGAATTCACGCCAATTCCACTCGATTCACGAGAAATTCACCAGTGGGAAAAGTGGCTGTTTCGCGAACGCACCCCATGTATTGAATTGCTGGAAGACACGAATTATCCTCGCCTTCGGGAAAACGCGTGTTGAGAACATACATGGGTTCGGCTCTGCGCATGCTTTAAACGTTAATGAGATGGTGCGCGTGCAGGATGCACGCGTTTGACGATTATTGAAAGGGCAGTTCGGTCTCTAAATCAAAAGAATTTTTTTAATCCTAGTATTTATGTTCAGACTGGGAACTTAATTTAAACGTTTCAAATTCGAATTAAGTGTTACAATTCTAACTTTTCTTCCAGACTAGATTGCAAGCTGTCATGACAAATAAATTGCTAAGGCAAGGTGTGATTTTTCTTTCTCCGAAATTTGACACTTTGCTAATTTCGTTTTTGTCTTCCCCTAATTCAGTCGCCCGGGGGACCTATCGAAACCCAGGAGGGTCGCCGTTGACAGAATCTACCGAGGGTCCAGTTTCAACCGATGGTTATCCCACCACTGGACGCAAGTGACGTTTGAGGCCCGCCTGCCCCTACCGGTATCGTCCACGATCTTCATCGACAGAAAGGTCAACGCCTTCGTCGCTGCGGCTCGACTATCATAACTTGGATTGGACTTTCATAATTCATTATTTATTGCTGAATTTAAACTTGTAATTCTACAAATTGGAAATGTTATTAAATTTTCCTCTCAAAAATTCATTATTTGTTTTCGTACTCCTCCTTTCTCTTTCCACGACATTAGCAAATTTAACTTTTTAAATTAGTTATCTTGCTCACAGTCAAATAGTCGTGAAACATGTTCAAGGGACAACATGAAGATCTAACGTTGATGTTTCTAAAGATCCTGCAACCGTAAGAGTAAAGTACTCAATCTGTCAAAAAAGAAACTGCTTGGTCCATGAAAACTGAAAGAACAACAGAAGTAATTCTGCAAATTCTTGTGTGCTGTAAATTGCGCTTCGCATTGTGTCAAGTCGTACAAATCTTCTGTCAAGGTGCTGGGAATTATGTCATCACCAGTAGAGTGCGAAAAACAGTCCATAATGTGAGTTAGCGTGGTCGCGCAGCTGTTCACTAGCTATCGATCTGGCTTTTAGAAGCAGCAGTTGAAATGGTGTGCCCTACAATGGACCTGTCCTTATCTTTAAAATAAACCACTCAGGTTTGAGGAGCATATGTGTCTGATTTAATTATTTTCTCGCGATGAAAAGACGTGCTTTGCTCTATGAGAAGCAAAATAATTTATTGTGTTTGAACGAACCTGTGATCATACACTATTGAGTTTTGTGTTGAAGATCAAGGAACGGAGCTCCAAACTTGCGATACATTCATTTTATAGAAGAGAGTAAAATTTATTTACAATATTAGATAAAAAAAAAAGCATATTTATTCTAGAATTTGCTGTTATATAATTTTATCTCATGGTATCACAGAAAGGAAATTAAAGCGTTTGGGAAAAATAATCGATTAGTTCAATAACTTTAGGTGCTAGAAATTGAGTTTCATTGATGACTAATAATCGGTTAAGTCTGAATCTATTGATGAAGACCCATTCTTATTAACTAGATTGCCGATTAACATCGAAATACGAGCGATGGATCGATGAATATCATCTTCGCATACAAACAGCAAGATATCCGAAAAATTAAGTTTGAAAAATTTATTATTCAATTTTGTAGATGGAAGTGAGTGGAATTTCGGAAATTTTACTCAATAAGAGGGTACCCGGTGAAGAAAACCCTTCTATGCGTCGATTATAAATAAGTCATTCTTAACGATCTAAAACTTCTCAGAAATTTTCTTTCATCTCCTGCTTAACCCACGTGGATCCACCGATTGCTCCGCCCCCAAGTTTTCCAGAATCACATTCGCATGCGTCGAAATGATCCCGCGTACTTCCGGTGTAATCTTTCATCCGGGTATTTTAACCATCAGTGAGTTCTTGTACCATGGGGAAGTGTGTGCTGTTTCTGTTCGCTTTCTTTCATCTCGCATGCGGGGAATTGGTGCTACGAAGAGGAGATGACGAAAGTAAGTAAGAAAAAATGTCAAATCTTTGGCCTTGACTACCGTGGAAATTTTTTTTATTATCTCTTATTAGCATTAATGTTAAATTATAATTTGCATTTCCATAATTTTATTATTAGTATGAATATCAGTATTACCCTTTGTATCATATCCACACTTAGTATTCCGAATATCTTAATCGATTAAAAAATCAGAAGTCATGACATCAATATTAGTTATCGGCATATTCAAAGGAATGCAGATTACATAAAACTCATCTTAAACTGGAGTTACTGTTCCGATCAAAGAAAAGTTTTGATCTTGTGGCTCCTCTTATTTATTTTATCTACTGGGAAACTGGGTCTATTTAAAACTCATGACGCTCGGGAAATGGCAGTCGTGAAGTAAATTCTAAAAAAAAATGTAAACATTGCTTCTTCTTCATAAGCAAAGCTTTCACAATGTAGATCAAGTCTTTTATAGAATTACGAAAATATACAGTGGCCCTTCTTTGGTCTTCTGGATAATATATTTTTCTCATTTCTTCCTTTCAAACTTGTGAATTAAACCAAGCATTAAACTAAGCACTCTGTATAATATCATTGTATATATGTGCGTATAAATATAAACATATTTTGAGAAAACATATGAAAACGTATGCATTTCTCTTAATTTGAGCTCCAATGAAAGATTTTCAAATATTCTTATATTGGAAACTATAATGTAAACGTTGGAGGCTTGTATGATCACTTTTAATTGCTAGTCAATGTCATTATATTTAAATATATAAAATCATTTCCATCTAAATGTAGATTTTTTAAAATTTTATCAAATAGAAATTTGAATTTATTAAGAACACATCCCTTTATCCGTTTCCTTTCAGTTACTAATATTCCATCGGAGGAGCTTCTCAGGGAAGCAAGAAAACTGGGAGCTGAATTGTCTGTAAGTTATACAAAGCATTTTAATTTTACAATATCAAATTTTAAAAAAAAAGCGTAAAGAAAGGTTTATGTGAAGATGAAAGAAATTTTCACGAAAAAAAGAATCCACGGAAACGTAAAAATTTAGTTATGGGCTTAACTAGTTAAGAGTATAGTTGAAAAGCCTTCGTTAATATCCTTAATTAGTGGTATCTTTAACATTTTCCTTAAACTGTTTTTTTAATGCAAGTAATAAGAAGATATCTTTAAACCGTTCGAGATATCTTTAAACTTAGATATCTTCACTCCTAAAGTGAAAAATAACTGCGAAGAGTGGGTTCATTGTTTTAAACTCCTGTTTGGCACCGGTTATCTTTTTTCGACACCGCCTTCGCAAACACTCGTCTCCTCTGATGCACTCGATGGAAAAGAAATTTGTTTTCGTCCGCAGAGGCTGCCTTTGGGCGGAGGAAGTGAAAGAGTTCTGTATAGCTAAAGAGCAGGAAAAAAAATATCGATAACTAGCCCCCAAGATAAGATAAATGTATTCCTCCATTGAAGGAAACGTTTCGTGGATTAATATTAATAATGTAATTATAAGATAGCAACGAACGTCCCTTTTTTTAAAATCAGTCATAATATGCATATCTCTTGATTTTTGAAATTCAAAAAACGATTATGCGTTTTTACTGACGTTACTCCGTATATATTGACGTAATCTGAAAAAAACACCCATTTATTTATTTATTTAGAATTAAACAAAGCAAAACAATGGTGCCCAGCGAGACCGGTATGGTTAAAAAACCGAAGGCACCAATACAAAATACAAAGTACAACAGAATAAATTAGTAATTGGGAAAAAGAAAAAAAAGCAAATAAGGTAAGATCAAGATGAGACGACAAAAAGTCTTAACAATGCGAGAAAAAATCTGTGAAAATTGAACATTTGAACAAAATTAAATTTAACAAAAGACTACAACCATTATAAACTACATATATATTTATAACTATATATAATAAATAATAATAATAATATAACAAATAAATATATATATACATATAAATAAACATATATATTTATAATATACTATAAAGAGCATGGGGAAAATTTCATATGATACATAGATAACAACCAAAATAAGTTATGTTAAAGTATGCAATGTTAACCGTGAAGTTAAGGGGTGTTATCGGAAAAAAAAATCCTATTTAATGGAATATGAGAAAAACAACAGTTTCTTAAGCTAGTACGGAAAGACGAATAGGGGGCTAAAGAACGAATCCCGGGTGGTAAGGAAGCCCAACATTTGATTCCAGAAAATGAAACATAACGGCTCCTATAATTTAGGGTAGAAGAGGTATACGTATCTCGTTAGCGGTACTTGTGTAATACTTATGAGTTGCAGCATATCGATATAGGAGGAATTAGCAGTAAGAGAGAATTTGAAGTTTTATTAATGAATGAGCATAAAGACAAAAAGTATAATTGATAAATTGTAGGTATGCGTAAAGAAGAAAAGTAATGGGACACAGAAGAAGATTTAAGAAGATTTAAAAGAGTGCGGAGAAACCATTTTTGTAACTTAAAAAGTCGAGAAAGATTAACAGTAGAGGTTAGAGCCCCAGAATATTACACCGTAACATAGTGACGAGTGTATCCAAGAGTAATATAGTAACAACAGCAATTTAATAACGGAGTTTCGTTTTACATCATTTTCGTTAATTTTTTTTCAGAACTATATGATTTCTACTTTTTTTAAGAAGAGGGAGAATTGTTCTTCTATTCTGAATTCATTAGAACCGATAAGAAGGCCAAGAAAAAAAAACACGAAATTAAAATTAAAAAGAAATTAAAATTAAAAATTGAGATGCTGTCATCATCGAGGGATAGTGTAAAAACCTGAACAGTGTTTTCGGAAACATCAAGTAGTAATACTGTAGTGGTTAGAGGAATCCAACAGATATTGAGTTGTGTGACTAATTGGCCACTCTGTAGCCTATATAAAAGTACGTGTTTTACCTTAAGTGCCTGTGCAGTTGGATTTGGCAAACATGGCTGTGAATATGGAAGGGAATAAATTGGATTATCGTCACATTTTGTATATTATTAAAAAAAAAAAAAAAAAAAAGACAAACGAACTGCAGGTGCTCATAGAAAAATATGCAGTGCCTATGAAGAGGATGCCTTAACAGAACGTGGTATGCCAAATTTCGTTCTGGAGAGTTTGACATCAATGATGCACCCGATCTGGTCGTCCTAAGAAGATTAATTCATGATCGAAGCAAATTCGTCCCAGTCGGTTGGAGGGATTGTCAACTGTATACTGTTCACAATCAATGAAACTGGACCAAACAATCCTGACAAAACGTCCAAGATTGGCCAATCGCAAGGGTGTCGTATCAATATTCCACTAATGACAACGCCAGACAGCATATATCTTTAACCACTCGAAATACATTACTTAGTCTTGGCTGGGATATTTTGCCTCATCCTCCGTACTTACATGATCTGGCCCCCTTCAGATTACATTTATTCAGGTCCTGCAGAACTCTGTGAATGGGAAAAACCTTCAAAGATGAAGAGGTCTTTAAAACACCTCGGCTGGATGTTTGCCTCTAAGCTCCAGGTGTTTTATGAACGTGGTATAATGAAGTTAGCGAAACGATGGCAAGAGGTCATTGATAAAAATGGACAATATGTAATTTTATTTTCTGTATGGCCTGTGAAGATAGTGTAAACCGAAACATGCCACTAATAAATACTCTACCTTATTGCTTAGCAAGGACCTTGTGGTGTGTTATTTGATGTTTATGGCAATATTGGACAGCATGGATATTATGAATATGTAATTGATTGAAATTTACCTTAGGTTTTAATAAAGTGTGTTTTGTTACAATCCAAAAAAAAAACAAATGAACGAATTTGCCAACCCAATAACTACAAGAAAAAACTCCATTTCATACGAATACCTAAGTGAAATTCAAAAGTTTTAATAGATTTGATTTAATTTTTATATTAAGTGGTAAGAAACATATTGGGCATATTATATGACTTCAAACATTATGAAAGTCTTTTCTGGAAAATTTTCTGTAAATTTTAACAAGCAACTTAAACAACAAATGGATCCACTGGTTAATGGAATTACAGTTTGTCAAGGTTTGGGTATTCCTGGGCATGCATTTACATTACTTAAAATTATTTTGCATAAAACTATCCTAGAGCTAAGATGAACATAAAAACATAAAATATATCTGAATCTTTCCGTTGAGAGAATGAAAGCCTTAGAAATGCATATCCGGCGTTTCGTTTCTCATATATGAAAATTTTTCCTTCTGTTACAGGCAAGATGATAAACATACTCTTTAGTAATGCAGCCATATTTAAGAGGCTGTCTAATTTTATTTTATTGATGAAATAAAAATAGCGCATAAATGAAAATATTTTTCATCGCTATTAGTCAGGAAGATGGCCATATCATCTCTTTATGAATCCTGAAAAGTAGATTAAATGTAAGCATTATTTCACGAAATACTTAGTAAAATTGAGGCGTTGCGGATACGAAGGGCGAACTCAACAAACTGTGATTTCGAGAAACACGCGTTTGAAATTTTTGCTCTCCCACTCTTAAAAGTTGAACGCTTTACTTTCAGCCTTTATTTTTTACGATTAGGAGGGGCCAAATGAACAAAAAACTATACCACCTTATTCTTTGATGTCTGAGAAGCCGAAAAATAAAATTAAAAAAATTTGAACCAATGTTGAGTTTGCCCTTTGTATCCGCAACGCCTCAATTGAACTGTTATATAGTGTATACCTTAGTTTCCTCAAGCTTCTAAAAGGCTAAGTATTTTCTGTCATAGTATGTTTACCGTAAAAGCTCGATTTGAGATCCGGGCTTCTATTAGGGAAAACGGTCTTGTCCTCCGGCAATTAATCGAGACAGGTTTCTATTCAAGACCCGGCGTTAAGAGCAATTCCCAAAAAATACCACTAAATTTTGACATGCAACTTACATAGGCTAGCCGCTTTAACAATGGAGTCCTTGTATGGCTATGTATGCTGAAATTTTTTCGTTTTCGCGCTTTATTTTGAAAGAAACACAATTTCGCACTCTCTTATTTTGCAAGCATCTATAGTAGCTTCAGATGAGTAACATATTTCAGTTTGGTGGAAATCTGTGACATACATGTTCGAGGGATTCCATTGTTAGTGGAAAAAACAATTATTAAAACCGAAATTTTAAAGTTTTATATCAGAAACTACAGATGTTATTTCCAAGATAGTGGGTAGTATTGGATAACTTTTACAAAAATATTGTTGCTTAACCAATTTTAACTCCATTGGTGATTCCAACTTTTACAAACATATACTTTTACAGAGTAAGAATTTACACTTACACCAATGGCCCGGTCGCAACGTACTTGTACATGTATTGAATTAAATAGAACAATGATACAAGAACCAATCGGGAAGGGTTTTTTTTTTCTAAAATCAGTTGCAAATCGGAGACTGGGGACAATTTTACTTATAGATCGAGCCTTTATTTGAGACCGGCTTTAATGTACGCCCCAACCTCAATTCGAGCTTTGACCACTCTGTGAAGTCCCTTTTTACTGTAGCCTGAACTTGACTTCTTGAAAGCTAAGAAGAGGGGCTAAATTGGATTCTTGGAAGATGCCTAAGCATTAAAGTATAAACGTTTCTAGATAAATTCAATGTCAATGCGCGTTAATGATAGGATAATATTTGTACACGAAGATTGAAGTTAGAATTTTGCAAAACTGTTATTATTGTTGATTGGAAGCAGAAGTATTCATTTCATTAACAGTGAGGTATAATCTTCTCTTTAATATGATATTACGGTTCGTTCTCATAAATGGATTTTTTTTTTCCTTCCCAGAGGCCTGTCGAACGAGAAGGATTCGGGGCGTTCGTCCGCTCGCCTGCCTCATTCTTTGTCACCAAGAATGGAGCAAACGATGAACAAAAGACCGTGGAACTCATAAGGTCATCAACAACAAATGCAGGAATCGAAGAAATCCCAGATATCCTTAAAAATCTGGTAGAGATAATTTTAGGAGATACACAATTTCTAGTTTCTCTTGTTTAGACATTTTATATTCTCTTTTTCCATTTTCTACAGTCAAGAGCTAAAATTTGTCCATCTTCGTTAGATCCGCGTTCGTTGAGACTGTGTCGCAATCGTAAACATCCCTGCTAGGTCCACTATTTCTAAATTTAGCATCCTGTTGTCTTTTCTTATATGGCTATGCTAGCCCTGAAATAATACTTGGAAGTGTTATCACGCGTTTCGAGTACAAAATGATGAATTTTTCATTCGTGTCATTTGCTTCAGTTGTAACAGTGAAGGAATTAAAAAACAAAAAAAAAACAGTAATTACGCAACTCTTATTGTGGTTTAATTTTGAAGGAATGATTAGACCAGGCACTTTTTATAATCGTTCTCTCGGCACATTTTGGAAGCTAATTTAAAAAAAATAAATTTTAAGAAGAACTTCATATATTAAGAATAGAATTCCTAAATAAGCATCTACTTATAAAAGCCGGATTTAATTGGCTGATAAGTCAATTGACCGGATTTAATTGATTGTGAAGCAGGAGCTTATCGTGTCGGTGAAAGAATAATTGAAAAATAGCTAGTATTCTTTCTTGAGCTATTATACTATAATCCATTATATCTTTAATAATGTATAAATTTCAATAAATTTATTTATAAAATTTATTTTTTAACTTGAAAAAGTTCGCTTTAAAGTCGGAGGGGGCGTAGCTCACATGGTAGAGCGCTCGCTTAGCATGCGAGAGGTACCGGGATCGATACCCGGCGCCTCCATTTGTGGCTGTAATTTTTTTTAGGTTTAATTTAAACAATCCGAAATAAATTTAAGAAACAAAAGGTTCGAAAATTTCTTTTATTTGTATATGAAAATTTTAAAATGCACAACACTTTTATTACAAATTCTTACATTTATAACTTTTCTCGAAAGGAGAACGGGTTACCGTTATCGATGTCGTTGTGAATCAAAGATCTGTCGTTGTGACCCAGATTATATTCTCTTTCGCTTATCTTCTATCCACTCAGCATATAAAATAAAATGCAGTCCATTTAAAGTGTTACTATTATACATATGGCAGAGGTTAAGATACGAGATATGAATTTCTTGCCAGTTTTAAAGCGCGCGTAAATAAAAGGACCTTCGAAAGCTTTTTCCTCATTCTCAGTGCCGATCTATAAATAACCAGTTCCATTAACCTCGATTTAATGCAGTTACAATTCGGTCAAAAGTTTATTTAAGGCGTTTGTAAGTACAAACAACATCATCTGGGGGCGTAGCTCACATGGTAGAGCGCTCGCTTAGCATGCGAGAGGTACCGGGATCGATACCCGGCGCCTCCACAGTGGTATATTTTTTTCTTTAAACAGTCTGGAAAAAAACTTCAGGTTTGAAATAGTAAATTTGAAATGTAACAGTATGACATGTATTTGATCTTAAAATTTTAAACTGTTCCTATAAATGAGAAAATTGCATTTTAGGTACTTTATAAATCATTTACTTAAAAAGCAGAATCTCCATTTCTAAAATCAAAATTAGCCTTCAGGAAATTGAAAAAAAAAAAAATAATCACTTAAAATGGAGAGGGATTTTGATTAAATAAATTAATTGGAAAAATATCCTACAATTAACATTTAAAAGCAAGCTATGAATTAATTTTAAAATATGCTTTTTTAAATTTATTTTCTTTCATATGTTTATGAAATTTTATTTTTTATATTCTTGTAAGCCTTATGACCCAAGTGTGCCTGAAACTACAACCGCAGAAGATACTAGTTTTTTAGCTAAAAGAGTCCACCACCACCAGGTATTCTTTGTACTTTTATCATCTTTAAATAAGCTTTTAAAATTTGAAACAAAGAAATTCTAAATTAACATGAATACTTAGTCATTTATATACATGTAAAAAAAAAAAAATCTTTCTTCGGTGTGGATTCGAATTATTATGTATCAGATACAAACTTGCGACGAATTCTAAATATCTAATCAATTCCGAATAATTTTGCCGTTGGTTTGTAAATGGTAATTTGACGGTTTAGAATTTTCTAATTATCGAAATCATTCAAATAATCATTAAAATAAAACAATAATTTCCGTCCAAACTATAAATATAAAAGTGTTTTTTTTTTTGAAATATACCCCCTACGAAAAGTTGTACACAATTTCAAAAAATATGTATAACAATAAACATCTATTTACAATTTAAACTATATTGACATTTATCAAAAACATTAAAATCCAAGAATAATTTACAGTTTGCCAAAGCCACATTTCCGCATGTTTGCCGAAACAAATGAAATCTTTTGAACTTTTAATGGAATTTTTAGAAATTATAAAATTTTTTAAGCAATTTAATTATTTTTAATAATGTGGATTAAATTAGCTACTTTGTAATAATTTATACAGGGTGTTCTCAAAAATAACGTGTAGAAACTTTGGGTGATAGAGGGATCAAATCTAAGCAACATTTCCCTCTCATTTTTTTCTCTAGGGCATTGTTTTTTGAGATAAAAAATGTTGAAATCTTACCTGCAGGAAACAGTTGTTTGGACAGATACTGGTCAGGTCTCAAGAGAAGACCTCTGAGATGCAGAATTCCACCACTACACGATAAAATCGTTTGGGTGAGTTCATTTCTGAAAAGATTGGACATATTCATGCCAGAGGGAGTCAATTTGAACACTTATTGTAAAACATTTGCATACCTAATAAAAAATAACTCACATTATTTGTACGGTATGCGATGTGTTTTTGTTCTTTTTATTATATGATTGACCATGATTTTGACGTGTTCCAGAAGCACGGGTTGAGTGGCATATTACGTCTACGCGACGTCCAACATTTTTTTATCTCAAGTTTGTACAAGTTTGTACATGTTATTCGAGAACACCCTGTTTATATAGGGTGAGCCCAAAAGACAGGACAAACTTTAAAAGTCAATAATTCGCACACGAAAGCTGATAAAAAGATTTCCACAGAACCGACTGAAATGAAGTCGGGGATTTTTTTCCAGAAAAGAAAATAATGCTAGAATTGTTCGGTTTTTGACCAACAGATGGCGTTGACAGATTACAGACATTAGAGTGCCTTTATAACCATAGAGTGGTTATAAAGGCACTCTAACAGACATTAAAGCTCTGGATATGGAGTTCCCTATCCAGAGCTTTAACAGATATCAGTTTATGCAAATTTTCAGACGGTAAGATGCCAGATCAACTATTATAATAAACATGCTTACAAATGTTCAGTGTGCCGTCCGTCATTCAGCAACACAGCCGTCAGACGAGTCACCACACTGTCACTGCATTATGCAACATTTCTCTAAGTATGGCAGACACATGTTGCCGGAAGGAATCGTTCAATGTTGTCAATGATGTGGTTGATCGCGGTACACTTTTGACTTCAGGTGTCCTAAAGTCAAAAGTTACAAGGCGATCTGGGCGGCCACACAGGACTGAGCAGTCGTTGGACAGGCGACTGAGGTCGCGATTCTCCCTAAATATTGAGCAGAGCAATCGTTGGACAGGCGCAACAATGTGCGGTGGTGCTCGAGCTTGCAATTCTGGAATGATGCTGGTCCGTAACAGTGCTGCATAGCGCACACCTGTGACGGTAACTTTTTAGAACAGTCCCTGTGACTTTCTCGAAGAAAGATGGACCAATTATGAAATCAGCGGTGATACCACACAAGACTACTTTTGGTTGATGTAGGGGTTGTTCAACAAATGCACATGTAGGGGGTTTTCGGGTACTTAACACACGGCATTTGTGTCTGTTAACACAGCCAGAAAGTGTGAAATGCGCTTCATCGGTCCAAAGCACAGTGAAAAGCCGGTCGTGCTGCTGCTCCTTTTATTGAATATTCAATTAGCGAAATCTTGGTGAGCGATGAAGTCGTCAGGTGTCAATTCATAACTAATATTGCAACTTGTACGGAAATCGCTTAAGAATAATTCGCAGTAATCGTCATAAACGGCTGCACGAAATGACAATCCATCGGGATATTTCTTGCGCACTGCGTTCTCCGTGTTCAGAAATCTCCTACAATGCTTGCACTGTCTGTTCGACTCTTGAACGTGCAGCCAAAGAACCCGTGGGTTCAAATCGTCGTTCTGCAGCAAAACTCATAGGTCCTTTTCCATTTCCTATTCCATTCCATTCGTCGATATGCCCGCAATGCCACACTGGCATTTTCTTTTTTATGATAATAAAGATTAACTAAGAGGGCTTTCTCGATTAATGATAGCATTTCTATGCCTACAATTTCGTTACAGTGATGTCTGTAACCTGACAACGTCATCTGTTGATCAAAAACCGAACAATTCGATTTCAAATCTGAGATATTGAGTTTTAAAGTTTTTCCTGACTTTTGGACCACCCTGTATATATATATATATATATAGCGAATTTAGAATGTATTCTTACATCGTGAAATGTATACATGTATTTGATATTTTTCAATGTTTTCGTAGGGATGTAATTCTAAAAAAAAACATCTTTTATATCTACAGTTTGTTTTTGGAGGGAACTTATTGGGTTTTTTTTTTATTTTCGATTTTTTTTGAGGTCACATTATAAATTATCGAAATTATTTATAAAAGATCTCTTGCTTAAAATGGATGCAATTTGAAGGTGATTCACTGTTGCTTTTGCAGGGGGACTCCCAAGAATGGGAAGGGGAAGAGTCTAAGGAACGGCATTCACATTTCGGACGCTTTCCATCGACAGGAGAAGAAATTCATTCAGGAGGCGAAGGAGAGTATGATGAATGGTTGGAGGAACCAACGCCTGAAAGCAAGTACACTCACAACATCTGAAGCAGTTTGTATACGAGACGCATTCAAGTTGTAAGGTCCCTGAAATGAATTTGCAACAGAAAGATGAAATTACCTATCATTTCATAACCAAAAATGTAGGTTAATTTATATTCATCTGTCGATTCTGCTGGAAAATCGCTGATGCAAGAGCGTAACAGCTGGAAAACAAACTACCAAAATCTCTTCATGGCGAGAAAAACCAAAAATTGGTGGACACAAAGTAACATGATGAACCAGTTCAAACTTGGTGTGGAGAAACTTTCTGAAGATTTTAAATAGGTAAAAATTCAACACCAGCTCGCACAACAGCTCTTGCTATCTGTCTTAGTTTTCTCCCAACGAATGTTAAGGTCTTTTTAAGACGTCCCCTGTATTTCTATCTGCTCCCATTCCCAAATTTAAAAAATACAGTATAGGACACTTTACAACTTGAATGCACCTGGTATTTTTCCTTATTATTGTAAGGTGAATATACACTTCTTTTTTCTTTATTTTTGCATGAATTCTCTAGAAAGCATCCCTAGAAGAGATGATCTTGAAATACGCATGGAGCTCCGATAGCCTTTAATATTTTGCATGGCGAATATACGTATATGCTTACTTGTTATATAGTAGCATTTTTATTATTATATATATAAATCTACGACGAAAATGCATTCTTCCTCAATTAATTGTTATCTTCGTTGGCATTTCAGAAGTGGTTCCTTCGAGTTCGTTGCTTCCGGGAGTAGAAAAGAAAAATCTCGGTGTGTTTGATTTTGAAACTTTGATGCTTTTGTGATGAAAATATTTAAGTATGCAAAACTAGAGAAACTAGTTATAAGTATGCAAAACTAATATAAGAAAAACCTTAACTTTTATAATACAATATACCGATACTTTCGTCCTGAAGAGTAAATTAAGATGAATATGTCAATGAATTTACAAGATCTGGTTTGTTAATAAATAATACAATGTATCATAAAAAAAGAAAATAATCATTTTTGACCCTTAGAACGTTATTTAAAAAAAAGCGCAAAAGATTATCGCAAAATGAAGGGTTGTCTACTGATATCTAAATGTCTGAATTAGTATTTAAAGAAATTTTTTATTGAAAAATATAAAATAGTTTTGTTTTTATATTTTGTCTAGCTTTGGAACAGGTAGAAGACGGTCTGATTTACCTGCTAAAGACGGCCCATCGCAAAGGACTCACGGCTCGTGATATTATTACACATCTTCAACAACGTCTTGAAAAATCCGAAGATGAGCAAAAGACTCACACACAAGAACCTTCAGGTAGAGCACATTAAGCTTTATAAAACAAAATATTACAGCGTTTCTTTTAATTAAATTAAAAAAAAAATTTGGAAAAAAAAAGGCGGCAGATGAAGTGATTTAAATTTCTATTGACTATCCTACCCCTACACATTTGTTAATTACAAAATTAATAGTAACAGTGAAAACAAAATTTATATTTCGCACATAAAAACTTGTTATATTATCTTTTATTTTAAAGACATAACTTCATTCTTGATCTCACTAATGCGTCTAACTGAAATAAAAACAGGACTTTTAAAACTGAACATTCACTTATTTTTTACATCATGTTTGGGAAATATTACTAGGTGCATAGAACATTGATAAACTTAAAAATTTTAAATATATCCATACATATAGCGATTAAAAGCCTTTATCAATTTCCTTTTCTTTTCCAAACTTCCAAGTCAGTTTCGAATCTGATTATGATTTCCATGTAGTGCTCAATAGACAATAAAGTCAAAGCAGAGCAAGAGAGGAAGAATCTATGCTCCGCGTTCTCAGGATCAACATGACTTTACAGTTAGACTAAATCTTAATAAAGATAAAATATTGCAAGAATGAAAATAAATATCATATAGTTTGTGTTATACAATTTCAGATGATGTATCTCTATTATATCAGGCGAATCATATCTCTCTGTACTAATAATCTAGCAGGAAAGCTTATTCACAAATGAATGAATTTATTATACAATTTGGTTCTTGTACGTATAATCAAAATTTAAGGAAAATCACTGGGTAACAAGCAAGACATAAAAATAAAGTGAATATAAAAGTCTTCTTGCATAAGGCAATCAGGAATAGCCAAGATAAGTATAGATTGACTGAACGGACTGGAAATTACATAATTTCTACCTTTGGAAAAATTTCGACTCACGTAGCTTGATATAATTGCACGCAGTATTGAGTTTTTCTCATCTTCTTTCAGAAGTACAGTCAAATTTTCCGTGCTTATTACACTACTCTACAAATTTCATCTTTTTGTTTGATTCGGAAAAGAAAAGAACCCATTTCTTAAATGAATTCAACTTGCGAAGTTCCTAAACTTTCTTTAATAACGCACAAGGAAAATTTAACGTAGCATCCCCTAAATAACACATTCATTTAAAATTAGCCTTCGAGAATCTTCTCCATATCAAATAATTCTTTAGTCATTGAGGGAAGGAAATAAAAATTCATAGCGCGAAAATGGCAATTGAAATGTTGGATTAGCTCAGATTTGTTGAAAAAATCAAATTTTAAAGGTCTTCTTCAACACATATACTGTAAGCATTACATTAAAACCAAAATGTAACCCTTAAACAGGGTACTAATTTAGGTTAGCTTGTACGACGTATTTTATCGTACCGTTTCATAATATACGACCAGACTGTGTACCAAAAAAAGCTGGCATCTTTTCAGAAGCTTTGGATATACACATTTTTTCCTATGCCAATAGCATAAACGTGAAATTGGGTTGTTTCTTAATTATTGGCTGATTCCGCCAAAGCTAATTTGCAGAGCCAGTTTTAAATAACGCAGTGGATCGATAACGGGGAATCACTGAAACATAAAACAGTGGGCTTATGTGGACTGCCAAACAATCAAACCCGACGTATACTGCCGTCAGCTGGACGAACTCACCAGAAATTAAATATTATCGCTCGTCAATCGTTTGAATCCCATACTTCTCCATGATGGAGTAGGCCTACGACCACATGTGTCTACTGGAAGCATGCAGAAAATTAATGCCTTGGATACGAGATCCTCTCATTATGCAATTCCACCAGACTTGGTCCCATCAAATTTCTAACATGTTTCACCATTTAGACCACTTCTTGAAAAGCAACCAGGATGCTGTGATTTATGCCATCGGTCATTTCTTACACCACTGTGACCGCAGTATTTTTACATTGAAATCTCGCGGGGCACAGTATATTGCCGCTGAGGCTGATATTTTTCTGAATAAAATGGATTTCTACGTCAGATACTGCGGTTAAAAAAATGATTGTGTCAAAATCCCCCCGTAATTATGAAACAACCCAATAATTTGTAATTCCCCGAAAACAAGCTTTATTCCTAAAACTCTTGATTTACTAATGCAGTGTCCTTTCTTTTGACAAAAGAAAATAAAAAAAAATAAATAAAAATTAAAGTTTGATCTGATATCAGTTTTTACTTTTGTCTTTTTCCGTTGAAGATGGGTACCTGGTACCGAAATACGTATCCGAGATTTACGTTTTCCTCCTTGTGGATTAGAGGTTTTCACTTTTTGGTTTTGGTTTTTCACTTTTTGAGAATACATGAAAATATGGATTATCTGCCTTAATGCATTTTTTTCTTATTCAGTCGTTTAAAAATCTATGTGGTGTTTATAATATTAATCTTGCGGATAAATTAAAAACATTGTTTAATTTATAAGTTAAATGTGTGTTTTATTCACCTGTACATTTGTATCCATGATTTCTGATTTATTGTGTAAATTTAAATAATTCTAGAGGAATAATGAATGTGTCCTTCAATTCAAATTGAAGAGCTCAGTCCTTTTTTTTCAATAAACAATTTTAAATTTCACATTTTTTTAAAATTTTTTTCCAGATGCAAAGGATCGATATCCACGCTACATAATGTAAAGCGCCTTTTAAATTAGTGTTTTCTTAAAAAATTACTATATAACGATGATTACTATATTTACGGAAGATGCCATATTTTTCATTTAAAACATTAAGCAAAAAATGTATATTTTGTATTATATATATTTTAAATTTAAATAAAAGATTCATTCACAATTTTGACTGTGCGATTATTCTTTCGATATTGAAAATAAATAAATATGACTGTGAACTACACTTTAGGTATAGGGAAAATGTTATCAAGTTTCAGAAGTATAGGATCATCCACAACAATTTGAAATAAATGCACATCACAATATTGTCTTAATAAGAGTTTCAGTGGGCCCTTTCACAAAGACAAATATTCGTTCGTTTTTTATGGCTTGTCTTTAAAAAGATGAACGATAGAGAAACCGAATATCGATTCATCAGACTATCTACGACTTTCGGTGATTCTCTTTGTACACGGATTATACCCAAACATGTTGATTTTACACTATCTATGACTTTCAATTGAAAATGACTCCCTGAAAAATATAGACTTTGTAAATACGATGTTTTTGTCGATGTTTTCTATCTCACAAAGATGAAAAGAGAATTCATTTAAAGGAGAGCGATCGAAATCATTTAAAAAGTAAATGAATCTAGAAAATTCACAAAATGATTTATAAATTTTCATTGTCCCACTGGAGAATAAGAAATTAAAGAGGCATTAACGATGTTAGATTTAGACAACACCCCACTAAGTAGAAGAATGGAAAGGAAAGGAAAAATAAAGTGAAGTAGCGAAAATTAGCCAATCCTCTAAATTGTTGAACCAACCATCTTACCCAGGGTTGGTAGACCAATAGCATTACATTCTCGGACGAAACTTGTAAAATTCGCATACCATCTGAAAAATTCTCGTACACTGCCACATTGTGTCGTTTCACAGAACTACGAGGGAAAATCAAAAAGTAACATTATTTATTTTTTTACGAAAACATTGTAGTAGGTGGTGGGAAAAGCAACGATATGAAATGAGTAGATCGCTTATGAGCTGCTTTCAGCGCCACCACCGCGTCCCCATTTGAAAGCCTGTCGGCCATTGCTTTGGCACGGACAAATGTATAGAAAAAGCCTTGGTTATTCCGTGGCTTTGGTTGGCAAAAAATGGCTTTCATCGTATGTTTACGTTTGAAGTTTGCGTAGATAAACACAGTAAATCTCAATGCCGATTTCTTGTCCAGCTTTAAATAGTAGTAATAGATATGTTAAAAGTTCACCACTGACCTTTCACAGGTGTGTTTTTATCTTTCTGCGTCTTAAAATGCTTTTCTCATGTAAAAATCCTGGTCGTCTTTTATATCGTGGTTGTTGATACCAAGAGCTCATAAGGGCTCTTGTTGATACATAAAAGGGTTATGTTAAAGTTCAGAGTGGCGTCCCCAACTTCACGGATGGCCCCGTCGCGTTCAGGCTCAGAAATTATTGTGCAAATTTTGTTTACGAAGAGGCAAATAATTTACCTGATTTTAGGAACTAATTTATTCATAAAATCATGCTGAAACAATTCATGAAATCTCTGTCAGCGCACATGAGATCCCGGGCGGCGGTGGCAGTGGCAGTGGCGTACACATTTGCTCCCATTTGTAAGATTGCAAGACATTTTGCTATCAACTTACTTGCTCCGCAGGAAGCAAAATAAACAGGAAATTTACAAAAATTTTAAAAATTAACCCGCGTTAATCAACAAAGGGGATTTTAAAAATTAAAATTAATCAACAAAGGGGAATTTTAAAATTCTAAATATATTCAGAAAGTGCATTAAAGATGGACGCGCAAACTTTTGATCGACTGCAACAGTAGCACAAACTTCTCTTTTGCCCCCATTAAGAAAATACGACAATATAAAATTATTCATTTTGATAAAATCTTGCAACATTCCAAAAAGAGCTTTAGCTGTGACATTTAATTCGAAAATTTACAATCTTGCTAAAATAATTAATAAACAACGGAAATTCATTTCATTATTTCCAAATTTATCAAATTTACGTCTATTTTATTGCTCAACACAATACAATTATTGAATGATTGAGTTTTTGAGACTCGACAAAGCGATTTCACGTACGCGTGGTCACGTCAAAAATGCTTAAAAGATGTACAGAAAGTAACAGTGAATCGATTGTTATATGAAAGCCATTTTCTTGGTATTTTTTTTACAGTCACTGTTTTTGCACAAACGAAATTTTTGAAAGTGCAACTACAATGGCATTTTTTTCGAAATATTGGTTAGTCCGAATTAACTTATAAGTATGCTGTAACACTTATGTAATTGAGCACAAGAAACGGAGTTTAATGTAGAAATTGAACCAAAAGAAGCACATCTAGACTACACTGCATAGCATATTTGAAAATAGAGTATATGGAAAACAAATAGAAAACTCGGGCGTTGGGTGTGGAGTCTTGAATGTTGTGCCTCCTCGTCGGAAGATTTTTTTTCTTTAGAACTTTTAATTCTAGTTATAACCAGCACAAAGGTATGACGTTTTTGAAATTATAAAATTTCGGAAATTTTAGGGGGAGGGGGTGCTGGCGACATGGATCTGAAATAAGCAGTGAAAAAAATTTTTTTTTACTAAAGTTAAAAAACTTTTATTTATTAAAGTATATAACAAACACTGGGTACTATTGTTTGCCTTCATATATATTTGTTATTTTCTAATCAAACAATGTTCAATAAATGGTCATAGGAGGATTTTTTCACGCCATTTCCTCCGATATTAATTAATAAATAGTGAAAAATTCTAAAGAAAAATCTGAAAATTTAGAAATTGTAAATTAGAATTTTTAATTTTCTGTACTGGTTGTTTTTCAACCACTTTTTAAATTATTTTTGTTGATTAATTACTAATAAAAATCTTTCTGACGTTTTCATGTCTTCTGTTTATTTTGCATTTGCGGAACAAGAAAATGCATTCTTGCAATCTTAATTTTCTTGTGTTAAAATTCTGAAAAATATAGAAATTGAAAATTTTAATTTTAAATTATCTCGTATTGGCTTTTTCACCACTGAAATTAGAAACTTTGAAATTTAGAAATTTAAAAATTAAATTTTTTATTTAATTCTTTTATTTTTTAATTTTTAAAACCCCCTTTGTTAATTAACGCGGGTTAATTTTTAAAATTTTTGTAAATTTCCTGTTTATTTTGCTTCCTGCGGAGCAAGTAAGTTGATAGCAAAATGTCTTGCAATCTTACAAATGGGAGCAAATGTGTACGCCACTGCCACCTTGTGAGGAGAAAGAGACACACGCCATCGTCCATGTTGGCATTATGGCCGCCCGGGATCTCATGTGCGCTGACGGGGATTTCATGAATTGTTTCAGCATGATTTTATGAATAAATTAGTTCCTAAAATCAGGTAAATTATTTGCCTATTCGTAAACAAAATTTGCATAATAATTTCTGAGCCTGAACGCGACGGGGCCGTCCGTGAAGTTGGGGACGCCACTCTGAACTTTAACCCATAAAAGATGTCGATATTCAACCATGTTACCGTCGTTTCAGTGATACCAGAATGATTGTTTAGAGGTATTTATGAAATTATATACAGCATTTATTAAAAAGCATCTAAATTTGGGAGAGGTCGCTTAAGAAATTTCAGACTATAAAAAAAAAACAAGCACGATGTTGGGGGGGGGGGGGGCCTTTCTTAGCTGGCGACAAAGCGGATATATAGTAATGGCGCTTTGGCTGGCGATGTTGTTCTGCCAACCACAGTAATGGCGCCTACACTAACAATAGAGATTAGTTCCACTTTTCTCCACCTTCAAATTGCCCCAAAGATGGCGGCCACATAAGCGATCTACCAAGGCCTCCTATAGACAAGGCCTGCTCACTCATACAAAATAGTGGCAATAGAAGGCTGGCAGATGATATATCTGTGATGGATATTTTTTAAATGCTGAGCAGACAGAATGTAAAAATGCACAATATGATTTTTTATTCACAATATTCATCGCATTAGTATATTATAATAATGTATTTTAGATTTATTAAGCTAAACTGAGTTTTTGAAAGAGAATTATTTTGTATTGCTATAATTTAAATAATTACACGATTGGAATATTTTAATATGAAGACTGTTGTGAATAAAAATTCATATTGTGCATTTTTACATTCTGTTTGCTCAGCATTAAAAAAAAAATCCATCTCAGCTATATCATCTGCCAGCCTTCTATTCCCGCCATTTTGTCTGAGTGAGCAGGCCTTGTCTATAGGAGGCCTTGGATCTACTCATTTCATATCGTTGGGGAAAAGTGGATATACTTTTTGAACTTGTCGCCTTCCTCTATCGTTTAAAATCACTATGAAGGTGCTGACACCTAGTGGAGGCGTGCAATCGCAATCGGCAGGATGGCGTCATTGATCACATCGTCCACGCTGGAAGAACAAAGAGCTGTAATTCGTTTCTTTCATGCGAAAGGTCGTCCACCCAAGGAAATTCACAGTGAAATGCAGAAAGTGTACGGCAACGACTGCATGGCTTACGCAAAAGTGTGGGCATGGTGCAAAAAGTTTACCGAGGTGAACTGCGCCAGTGGCTGTACTCGCCGGAAACGGACTTCTATGCGATGGGCATTCAAAAACTTGTGCCACGATGGGACAAATGCCTTAATCGCAATGGCTCATACGTAGAGAATTTCCATAGCAACACGACTCGTTTGGGGTAACGAATTTACCGTACCACCACCACTGAACACACCACCAAAACGCGCCACCACAAAGGTGATGGCCTGGCTCTGGTGGCATCTTGTGAAAGAGGCATTATTGCTTGTGTTCGTGATATCGAGTCATTCAGTTTAGAGTAAAGCATTGAAAGTGGTTCGGTTTATACGAAGTTTCGTAAAAATCGAGTTCGCGATAGAGCTAGTATATAGCTAACAATATACAGGTGATCCAAACAAGTCGAATGAATTAGTTCATGCTAACCGAGGGTTCGTCGTACACGAATTCGTGTTAACGAGGTTTTACTGTAGTCCTTTATAGAGGTGGGTGTGGTCTCAGACTCAGTGCTGCTATCTAGTGCCAAGACTAGACATTGAAATTCTCGTACTTTCGCGAGGGTATGAAAAAAGGCGTTGGTCCGATGATTTGATGGATGCATTGCACACTGAACAGTACAGTTGATTTAACGTGTAACTTACACTTTAGTCATTCAGTTTAGAGTAAAGCATTGAAAGTGATTCATTTCTCATTTGTAGTCGAAATTCTGACGCTTACAGCGCCATCTGTTGCTAAAATTTGGACCTACTTTTTTTTTCTTATGCCATAAGCTTTCCCCCTTCTTCAATAACATTCCGTTCCAATTGGACGTCATTCTACTAAGTGGTTCTTTTTTTATAGCGTTTTGAAACTTAAACTTTAATTATAATCACCCTGTATATAGACTCGTAAGATGAATAATAACCTCTTAAAATATGAATAAATCGTAAGATGTTCGGTGAGGGTTTTATTGTACGCCAACCTCAGCTGTTCAAATTAATGATGAAATGTTAATTACACATTTAAAAAATATTTGTCACATATAATCCTTAAAAATAAAATAAACAGTAGTTAAGGATTTTCCTTTAATTTAGTGTTGCTTGGTTCTTTTCACGATGCACTTGAGTCAAACTTCCACGGCAGACTTAAATTATCAAATCTTTTAGGATTTTGTTATTACCACAAACAAAACAAAACTTATTATAATTTGAAATAAAAAAATTATTAAATCTCTTAAAAGGTTTTAATTTGATTTACTGTCAATGAAAATATTTTGCGGAACACACGAGGTTTGAAAATCGCTGCTTTAGTCATGGGCTCCTCTACTATGCTTTAGTTATAGGTCTGCCACGCCGATTATACTAAAGAAAAAATGGCGGACGGACTGTCAATTGGTTTCAAATACGGCAGTTGTACAGCCACTCTATGTATTCTATCTCGTTGGAGCTTCCCAATTGACTTCATGTATGGCGGCGGGTTTCAGGGCCTATCTTTAATATACGTCATTGATCGGAACCACGGTCATCGAGCTTCCACCATTTTCCATTGTTTCGAGAAGCTAAGGAAAAGGAAAACAGATCGCCCTAGGGCAACACCACCTAGACAGAAGGCCTGCGCACAGAAACGTCATGCATTGTTACATCACACTACAGCGGCTATTGTTAATCGTATTTCTATCAATAATATGCTTTAAATTTGGCCTTCTATCTAGGTGGTGTTGACCAATGACGTATATTAAAGATAGACTCCGAATCCTATTGTTAACAGCGGCAAAAAGTGAAGCAAATTGAGCCATGATAGTTCTGAGCAGGAGTGAGCCGTGGAGTAATTAGCTGTCTGGCTGCTTTGTTTTTGAAGATTTTGGACCCGAGGAATTATTAATTCAAAACCATTATTCAAAGTTGTTCTGCGTACAATTGTACAAACAGACAAGAAAAAGGATCAGGAATCATTTTCCACAAAAATACGTAACTAAAATGAAAATAAGTTACTGAAAGACAATCGAAACGAAATTGAAATTGAAACCATGATCGAAAAATTGTTTATAAAATATAATAAAATACTTCAAATACAAAGTAAACGAAAAGATAAACTTATCACTCCGTGATCGACGTGTGAAAGAATTATTAATCAGCTACTCTCGTGTTTAGCCATGTGTTTTGCATCAACTTCACTCACTTTCAGCCATGACAGTTCTGGGCATGGAGCTTCCCAATTTGCTTCAAGTTACAACAATAGGATTCGGAGTCTATCTTTAATATACGTCATTGGTGTTGACTAGGGTCGATCGTGAGGTTTTTTAGTGAAACAGAAAATGAAAGTAAAGTTCTAGTTCCCGATAGGGCGGCGCTGCAGGTGCAGTTTAGGTAGAGTTCCTGTAAGTAAAACTTTACTTACAGGGACTCTAAGTTTGGGTAGAGCACTGAAATAGAATGCTCTATTATAGTGCTCTAAGTTAGGGTAAAGCTCTAGATTAGGAAAGTGCAGTATCAGAAATAAAATGTTCTGATTAGAAGAGTTTACAGATATTTTGAAAGTAAAACTTATTTAATTTAGATTGTTAGCATCTAAAATTATTTTTAAGTGTATGTTTTCAATTTTTTTTTTTTTCAAATTTTACAAATTGTTGTCAATAGGTGGCCCTATATGACTTCTGTCCAAAATAGGAAAAACAGCGGACACTTTTACCAATAGGCAAACAGTGAATGGACCAGGCTTCTCTTAATCCATGTAGGCTTTGGTACGGCAAACTTCGTCGTCTGCTACCAAATCCGCCATTGTTGGCCCATTGGCCCTATCAAGTGAGTTACGCTTCCTCTAAAATTCAGCTGAAATGCATCCTTTTCACAAATTTTCTTATTATTATCGTCTGGAAATATAACTGACAATCAGTAAATTCTGATTTTTCTTTAAATGTTATTTTCAATTATAATTTTTTACATATAAATAATGATAACGTTGAGGCAATTTAATGATAACCAGATTAAGTTTTTAGTTTATTTTCACTTTATTTATTTATCCTTAATAAACGATTTACATGTAATTAATAAATTTTAAAAAACATTGTGTAATTTTATTTATCAAAATATAATTTTATAAATTTTTATTAAAATATAACTTAATAAACTTTTATCAAATTAATTTTTATATTTATATCAAAAATTTCACTTTACCAATTTTAATCTTATTAAATTATAAAAATTATTAAA